>WAAF01016386.1:131746-158814 GCA_013400475.1 Tricholaema leucomelas
GACACCTCCCACTAGAGAAGGCTGCTCAAGGCCTCATCCAGACTGGCCTTAAACGCCTCCAGGGAGGAAGCATCCACAGCCTCCCTGGGCAACCTGTGCCAGTGTCTCACCACTCTCCCTGTAAAGAACTTCCTCCTAACATCCAGTCTAAATCTCCCCTCTTCCAGTTTAAACCCATTACCCCTTGTGCTGACATTACTAGAGCTTGTCAATAGTCCCTCCCCAGCCTTCCTGTAGGCTCCCTTCAGATACTGGAAAGCCACTATAAGGTCTCCTCGAAGCCTTCTCTTCTCCAGGCTGAAGAGCCCCAACTCTCTCAGCCTGTCCTCATAGCAGAGCTGCTGCAGCCCTCTGATCATCTTCGTGGCTCTCCTCTGGACCCGCTCCAGCAGTTCCATGTCCTTCTTGTGTTGGGGGCAAGTAAGTTTTACATGTCTACTGAAACTCAAATTGATGTACACAAGGTTAGTTTCAGTGCCTGAGGTTTTAAGCAAATATTGAGAGGCTACTTTGGAAAAGATAATCAATAACTATCTTAAATAAATCTGGACCTGGTCAGACCAGGTCAGTCAAACACCTCAGCTAGATGAAGATGTACAGGCTCCCGACGTCACAGTAAGATTATGAGTTTAGAGTGAAGTGCCTGACGGTCCCAAATCTCATTTGTTGAAATGCCTGCACTGCACTGCCCTGCCAAAAAACAAAAGTTCATGTAGAAATGTAAGTGTTGCTCTTAGACTTATCCCTACCCTGTACAGAGGCTCTTTGCCAGTCACCTGCATGCTTGCATGCATGTGAAGAATGTAGGAAGGAAAAAAAAACAGGGCTCCAAAATGCACTTTTCACAGTATGTTGTATCCTCACAGTTCAGCTGTTCTTAATTCTCTTTTTTGGTCCTGAATTGAAATAGCCAACTGTGAATGTGTGAACCAAGCACTGCCATGGATCTTATCTTCTTTCATTGTTATTTAATGAGTTCTTAATATCTGGCATCTCCTCTGTTTCACTGAAAGCTGTGGCAGACTGGGTTGTTTTTCATATTATCAGCGACACTGCCTCTATTCTTCCCCTAGGAATGACTTTGATGAATTATGTCAGTGCTCCTACTTCAAAAACTCAGCTGTCATTATTGCAGTGGCACAGCCCAGTGGCTGAGCTGCAGGAGTATTAGGTGGTCCTCAAAGAAGGACAGTAGTGAACTTTGTTGCAAAAAAGCTATGCAAGATAGCTTTTTGAGACCTTCATTTTAAAATTCATTTATAGAATAGAATAGAATCAACCAGGTTGGAAGAGACCTCCAAGAGCATCCAGTCCAACCTAGCACCCAGCCCTATCCAGTCAACTAGCCCATGGCACCAAGTGCCTCATCCAGTCTTTTTCTGAACATTTTAACTGAATGTCTGTGCTTCCTTCAAGATAAATCTTGCAGTCAGGCATTACATAGCTTCATGTTTTATTAACAGTCTCCCAAAATATGGAAGAGAAAATACAAACTATCTGCCTTGGAAATCAGTAAGTGTGAGAGCATTTCAGAAGAAAGAGCAAAGCTGTTCACTGTTGCCTTTCAGAGCTCTATTTGAGCATGGTTTAATGAGTGCGGTGGTTGGCTTGATGGGGCAAACATGGGCTTATCCATGCCCACACATGTTCCCCTGACCCCCCACCCCTCTTCTGTGCTGAGGGAAGCAACCATGGGAGGAGAGGGCAAAAGCCCTGGCTTCACCTAATATGGTGAGGCCTGGCAAAGTGCCATTCTGATTGGCTAATCTGTGTCCAGTGCCCCACTACTCTCAGGCTGGATACTGATAAAAGGGATAAGCAGGTAGCACAGGGCTGCTGCTGCCTCATTTTGCATCCTGAATTTGCCTGGAGAGCTTATCAGGAACAGGCTCTAAATGCCTGCAGGTGATTGGCCTGCATAGCCAGCATGACATTGTGCTGAGACTGCACATCACAAGACATCCTGCCTACACCTGAAAGTCTGCTGCTGAGATGAGAAGTCCTGGAGATACACAGGTCATCCAGAGGAGCCAGGAGACAAGGTCAGAGATTGTTTGCCTCCTTTCCCCAGAAGTCTGGGAAGAATCAAGTCTCAGCAGCCAACAAGACAGAGTTCCACCTGCTTTGGGTACTGTCTGATTTATACTTTGTGAGTAAATACTTGCAAGCCTCTTCCAGTATAATGTTTGCATTTGCCACTTTAAGAAATAGGTGCTCTAGTTTTGCCTGTGCCCTACCTGTATAGATTTCCAACCTGTGTGGTTTTGAACCTGTGAATAAGTTTTCTGGTGAGTTTTAATGTTAATAAACAGTTTTCATAGTTACTAGCAATCATCACATGGACATCAAAATTAATACAGATTATTAATTTTGCATAATCCATCACAATGAGATGGCAGTGTTAATGGTCATGAGAAAAACACACCTTACCCATGACTGAAACAAAAGCTGCACAAGCAAAAAAATGTATGTTAAATGGTCAGGAGAAAGTGCTGCTGTCATTTTTTACATAACAGAGAGAGAAATGTACACATTTACATGGCAGACACATAAATAACACAGGTACCAAAAAAAGGACCACTGTTGGGCAGCTAAATTTAGAGAAGCCCCACAGTCCTTTTAGTGACATTAATTTAGTCTCTCATTGCACCTTTCTAGATAGAAATGCACAGGGACACTGAAATGCCACCTGGCTTGGCAGACAGCATTGACACTGTTGTCATACATGATACAGGATCTGACCACACAGCTTGCAATGCATGCCACCATCAGTCACCACGAGCAGGTTCACTACAGCTCTCTCTGTCCTAGCCTGTCTTGTCTGTGTCTGAGCTGCCCCTTGATTTCTCATCAGGCAGTTCTCTGTAGATGAGTACAGGAATGAAAGTCAGTAACATAGAGTGGGCTTCTGGGGCTGCATGTGAGCATGAGGACACCTCTGGGGGCTACTGGGACTCTCTGCACTTGCAGACAAGGCAATATTCTTTAAATAACTGGTTCCCATTCTTATGAATGGGAAGAAAGTTGTGTACTCTGCAAACAGATCAAAGGGAAGTACAGTAAACTGACATACCTCTGATGTTGTAAGCTTTTGGGATTCTGTCCTGTAGACTCCAATTGGAATGTCTCCTGTAGAAGAACAAAGTTTCTGATATAGCCTGGCATATGTCCTAATCCACAGATCCTCTTCTGTGATTTTCATCTGAACAAATGATAATAGGAAGGATGACTTTTAACTCTTGAGGGCTTATCACTTTGTTTACTAATACTGCTCTTGCAATTCTTTTCAAACTAAACATTAGCTGCTAATGATCACATTGTGGCATTTGCAGCTTCTCTCCACAACAAATCTGGAACTTCCACTGACTTTGCAGACACTGTTTCTTTTGTTCTCTCCCTGTTTGAGAGATGCCGCAGTGCAAATGGTTCGGCCTTATAAAACCACTCTTTTCAAACGACTTTAAAATGTATACAGAATCCTTCATCCAGTGTCCATATATGACTGAAATATAGAAAAGAACCAACAAACTATTGGCAGCAATAAGAAACTGGGGATGAGGAGAGTAAGAACCAGTAAGTAAAACCCAGAATCATAGAACCAACCAGTTTGGAAGAGACCTCCAAGATCATCCAGTCCAACCTAGCACCCAGCCTTGTCCAATGAACTAGACCATGTATTTTGAATATAGACAGGTAACTGCTTACTGAGCTGCAGGCTGCTGAATATTTGAGGACAAAGGAGTGGAGGGAAAGTAGTACACTAAGATCTTCCTATGTCATTTATGCTTATTCTCAAGTATTTAATTATTATCACACTATCTTTATTTCAAGATGTGTGAGCCCCTTTTCAGAGTTTCAGTTGTCTTGCACTCGATGTAACAAATCTTAACAACTGACCACCAAATCCACAACTGTTTTCTTATTTAAAGAACCTTCTTAAACCATCATGGATAACTTCCTTTTTGAGCAGGGCATCCTGCAAGTCTTTATACTTGTCCAGAAAGCAACTGGTAAACAACATAGCTTCTATTTACCTGTTTGCCACCTGGGGCATGATGGTATGGGAGAAAACAGAGAGGTGGGATTTAGTTTTGATGAAAAAATAACGTTTATGGGTTTGTGTGTACATGCACATATGAAAAAATAGATACAAAAAACCAAGTCTGCATTGGGAATATTGACAGACATAACAGCAGGATGTCTTTCAAGCTTTGATGCTTAAAGTCATTGAATACATTGCATCTTTATGTAAAATCCAGCTCTAGCCTTTATGGCCTGTGGTGAAAGTGAGTGTTGTGAATTAGCCTTGTGTGTAGCTGCTAGCCAGGTCTTACAATAAAGGTAGTGTTTCCTAGGTTTTTTTATACTTAAGTTTAAAGGTTGATTGCTAAACTGCCATTGCTAATTCGTGTACAATGCATTTCCCCCCTGTTTTTCTCTCTTTCCTATTCTCCTTTGTGTTTCACAGAAAGTACTGTGTTTTCATGGGGGGGAGTGGAGTTTTTTTGCTACTAAACCCAGCTATGTTTTCCATCTCATCTTCTTGTCTTCTCCCTTGACAAAACAAGCAACAGATGGCCTTTCTTGGACTTTCACAAAAGGAAATGCCCTACAGAGAGAGTAGAGGTATCTTGTGGACAGAACAAAATCTTCTCTGCTACTCCATAGTAACGTTTGTATAACTTACAGAACATAGAAACCCAGATCCTGGTGTGGTATCAAGTCCCAGCAGAAGTCTTGTGATGGAAATCATATAATCTTTCACAAATGACTGCAAGAGTTTTAACAGGAGAGACAGAAAAGAAAGACAAAAAGCTTTAATGAACAGATGAGCGGGTAACCATCAGCACCATGTGTGAATTTCAAAGAAGCTGTACATCTGTGCTTAAAAATCTCTTCATCCTGTAGGCATCTTAATTACTGCAGAAACAGCTATCTCTTTATTTGTGTTGAATCTACTTAGACAAAATAATTGTTTCTTTGTAGCTCTGTGTACGTGTGCAATGTGCACACAGGATTCAGAGTCTAAGGTGTAAGGCAGCACTATGAAAGCAAAGATGAATGCAGATGTAAATTAATGGTAGTATGGTGTTAGACTTATTAGGTGTGAAATTACAACAGTGAACACTTCTGTGCAAAAGAATCATAGAGTCATAGAATCAACCAGGTTGGAAGAGACCTCCAAGATCATCCAGTCCAACCTAGCACACAGCTATGTCCAATCAACTAGACCATGGCACTAAGTGCCTCATCCACTCTTTGCTTGAACACCTCCAGGGATGGTGACTCCACCACCTCCCTGGGCAGCCCATTCCAATGCCAATCACTCTCTGTGGCAAGAACTTCCTCCTAACATCCAGCCTAGACCTCCCTTGGCACAACTTGAGGCTGTGTCCTCTTTTTCTATTGCTGGTTGCCTGGGCAGAAGAGACCAACCCCCACCTGGTTACAGCCTCCCTTCAGGTAGTTGTAGACAGCAACGAGGTCACCCCTGAGCCTCCTCGTCTCCAGGCTAAACACCCCCAGCTCCCTCAGCCTCTCCTTGCAGGGCTGTGCTCCAGGCCTCTCACCAGCTTTGTCACCCTTCTCTGGACATGTTCCAGTATCTCAGCATCCCTCTTGAACTGAGGAGCCCAGAACTGGAAGAACACCTTTCACATACCAAATTACCAAGTAAAATAATTTCCCTGAATTCATGTCTAGCACCTGAATACAAAAGCTTCCACAGACCACCTCTAGGTACAGGCAAAGTAGGTAGCTGCTTAAATAAGCAAAGTACACGGGCCAGGATGTGCTTGTTCTGCATAGTGAGGTCCTTGAACACTATTGCTGGAAGCTGCTGCTGCTGCTGCTACTTGGGCATCCTTATGTATCAGAGTGTGCAGAAAGGTGATCATTGATGAGAAGCAAGGCCAGTATTCTCTTTCTTCCATCCAGCAACTACTACTTTTATTTGGCCTGACCCCATATTTTCTGATACCTTGTTTCTTCAGCTGGCTGAGGCAGTTCCCTTTTTCTTGTCCTCACTGATTGGCATTACTTTTATTTGCATGAGGAGCTCCCTTCCTGACTCTTGGACAACAAGATTCAGTGCTGCCTTTTCTTCCCTGACTGTCTTGTTGTAACCTCTGCATGCATATCTTGTTAGGGCCAGAATGAGTTACTTCAGGATATGCTGGCTGGTCATCTGCAAGTCTAGTCAACACGAGTAAGAGGACAGGACACCCTGAAGTAACTGATGCCTCTATCAGTAAATGCAGATAACCGATACATTGCTCACAAAGGAGTTCTACTGATATTCATGGCTAGGGACAGTGCTTTGTGGGAACAGGCACTGCCTTTTTGTTGCAGAATGAGAGCATTATTAGTCTGCATAATCTGTGTTTTATTTGCTTATTTGACTGTGGAGAGGTTGGCGAGCAGGATTGTGTCATTTAACAACAGAGTTCATATGAGGCCAGGGTGGTTTTGGGGTTACGTGAAGCATGCTCCATTTTCTTCTGCCTTTGTTCCTGGTACAGATGTGCACAGGAACACCTAACATGTAGGAAATAGGGTCATCTAATACAGATGTTAAAAAAGGTGGTAACAACCCATGTCTGGGTTAAAGTAAGTCACATTATTGTTCACAGTACCTGATAAAGCAGTGTGTCCAACATACTGATGCTGAAAACCCTGCCAGCAGCGAAGGGCAGTCGAAACATAAATGCCAGATTAGATCCTTTCTCTCGCTCTTTCTGTTGAAGAATTAAAAACCAGAAAAGACTTTTAGTGCTGGTGTTGGAAAGACTGTAATAAAAACATCAAATTGATATTACCTTGAAAGAGGTCAAAAGTGTAAAATCCTCTTCTTCTAAATAGTTTCTTTCTACACTTAGGTAGCACATTTGTTCAGTACTTAGCGTTTCTCAGGTTGAAAGACTCTATTTAATGCACATGTTCTTCCAGTCTTTGCTGGATTGTGGCAGTGGCAAAACTCAAATGAAGACATGCCTCCCACTGCAAACAACTTTTGTTTAGCTTCCTCACAGCTCCCCACTTTATGTCTTTATCAGAATACCACCTAAACACGATTAAGTCTTCAATCTACTTCAGACAAAGGTCAAGAATCACATCTTCTGGTCAAAATGTAAGCATCGTAGGCAACTGAGTAAAAGACTGACTTCTAACACTTTGTCCACCTCATCTAGACATCCTGAGTTTTTGGAGAATCCACTTCCTGTGTAAGAAACTGGGAGCTGGCCTGTGAACAGCTTTCTAATACAGTAAAATGGTTTTGGCAAGAATTCAGATTTGCTAAGACGTGGTAAGATACCAGTGGTGAAGACACAGGCAAAGGGAAAAAGAGGTCACTGGTGTGAAAGACCTCTGTCCTTGCAGACTGGCACAGGGATATCATTTGTCTTTACCCTCATAAACTCAGAAAATGACCTGGCAGATTGCAAAGGTGGTACTGTAAGTTTTGTTGACTCTAGAGATAGTTAAGTCAGATCACCAATAAACTGCTGTGAAGAAGTGGCTTGTCCCTTCATTACCAAATGAAACACAAGTTCCCTTTGTATGCTCCATGCAGTGGATTAGCAGTCTTATTTTGGACAAGAAAATGAAACATCTCTGCAGTTTGAAAGTGTGAAGATGCACTAGAATGTACAGAATATGAAGCTTGTATCTAGCATTTCAGTAGTGTTGCCATCCTGGTCGCTGGGATTGCCCTTCAACAGAAGGATTACCCTCTGCTGTTCTCAGACTGTCACAATAATGCAAATACTGCAGACAAATCCATGGAAATGTATATGGAATATGTAACTATAGTCCCTTTAGAGTGAAATGGAATGAAAAATGCATTGCTATAGGATCACAGAATCATGGAATGGTCTGGGTTGGAAGAGACCTCCAAAGGTCATCCAGTCCAACCCCATCTGCAGGGGCATTTTCAACTAGATCAGGTTGCCCAGAGCTCTGTTGAGCTTCACTTTGAATATCTCCAGGGATAGGACCTCAATCACATTCCTGGGAAAACTGTTCCAATGTTCTACTACCCCTCATCACAGGCTCACAGGATGTTAGGGGTTGGAAGGAACCTCCATGGATCACAGAGTCCAACCTCCCTGCCAGAGCAGGATCACAGAATCTAGCACAAGTCACACAGGAATGCATCCAGACAGGGCTTGAAAGTCTCCAGAGAAGGAGACTCCACAATCTCTCTGGGCAGCCTGTTCCAGTGCTCCATGACCCTTACAGTAAAGAAATTCTTCCTCATGTTGAGGTACAACTTCCTGTGCTGTAGTTTCTGCTTTTAGCCCCTTGTTCTATCACAGGGTGCTACCTGACCCTGAGCCCTCATATATTTATAAACATTGATTAAACCTCCTCTAAGTCTGCTCTTCAGCAGAACAAAAAGCCACAGGTCCCTCAGTCTCTCCTCACAGGGCAATGCTCCAGCCCCTTCATCGTCTTCGTAGCCCTCCATTGGACTCTTTCAAGTAGATCTCTGTCCCTGTTATAGAAGCTAGATATGTTTGAAGTCTTCAGTTAGTTAACATACTGAAAAAAAAGATTAGCTCTAAATATTCAATTATTCATTTTCTTTTAGCAAATTGGGTGTCCACCTCTGTCCAGAAGGTTGATGGATTAATATGGTATGGTAAAGTTGTGGTGGTAGGCCTGATAGGGCAAACGTGGGCTTATCCATGTTGGCTTGCCCAGATGTTCCCCTGCTCTCCCTACTTCTGTGCTGAGGGAGGCAACCATGGGAGGGGAGGGCAAAAGCCCTGGCTCCACCTAATATGGTGAAGCCTGGCAAAGTGCCATTCTGATTGGCTAATCTGTGTCCAGTGCTTCACTAGTCGCTGGCTGGATACTGATAAAAGGGATAAGCAGGTAGCACAGGGCTGCTGCTGCCTCATTTTGCATCCTGAATTTGCCTGGAGAGCTTACCAGGAACAGGCTCTAAATGCCTGCAGGCGATTGGCCTGCATAGCCAGCATGACATTGTGCTGAGACTGCACATCACAAGACATCCTGCCTGCACCTGAAAGTCTGCTGCTGAGATGAGAAGTCCTGGAGATACACAGGTCATCCAGAGGAGCCAGGAGACAAGGTCAGAGATTGTTTGCCTCCTTTCCCCAGAAGTCTGGGAAGATTCAAGTCTCAGCAGCCAACAAGACAGAGTTCCACCTGCTTTGGGTACTGTCTGATTTATGCTTTGTGAGTAAATACTTGCAAGCCTCTTCCAGTATAATGTTTGCATTTGCCACTTTAAGAAATAAGTGCTCTAGTTTTGCCTGTGCCCTGCCTGTATAGATTTCCAACCTGTGTGGTTTTGAACCTGTGAATAAGTTTTCTGGTGCGTTTAATGTTAATAAACAGTTTTCATAGTTACTAGCAATCATCACATGGACATCAAAATTAATACAGATTATTAATTTTGCATAATCCATCACAACAGGGACAGAACTCAAATCCAACCCCATTCTTAAATGAGAGTATGTGCTAGTTTGAGCCTGGCGAGAATGTTTTGGTGAGAAGGATTAGATCACAGGCTGTGAAAGTGAAACAGGATGATGTCTGCTTCACTCATAGGCTTGCTGAGAGGTATAAGAACAAGAATCCAAACATATATAAGGCACTTCTGCTTGGGGCGTTGCTTGAGCTGCACTTCTCTCTAGCCTCTCTGCCATTTCTCTGATTTCTCTGATTCTCTCTCACTTTGCTTCCTAACCCCCTGGCTGAACCTCCATTCTTCCTTGGGAATGGGGTAAGGTTGAGAGGGGTGGGAGAAGGTGGAAGGGCAGTTGGGAGCCCCTCCTGGGGACTCAGGTTTCTGGGAGGGCTGTTGTGTTTCTGTATTACCTCTTACCTTGCATATTTCTGTCTATAACTGTATATACAGTAAATATCTGTTTGTTTATTGAGCTAAAATGCAAATATAAGCTTCATGCAAATTTCCAGAGGTGGCTGAGCCTAGTCTGGGTGATTTCCAAAGTGGGGTGGGGGTGGGTAACACCCAAACCATCACAGGGTACAATGTGGAAAAGGGCACTTTTACATTCACTCTGTAACCATAAAATCATTTCACTGTTAGAAAATTAGTGAGTGTTGAAGCAGCAGCACATAAAGGAGAGGTGGGGGAAGCCAATCTCCTTACCTTTTCTAATTTGGAGAGAGCAAGGGAATAGCAGTCTTTGGCTCTGAACTGCATGAACCTCATATTGGCTGGATGGGTTAGTTCTGTGATAATGCTAAGGCTGGAGAACAACCTGTATTTTAAAAGAACACAGCAGTTACACCTCTCATTATAACAATTCACAAACAGAAGGCTCTACAGAATGCTACAGCTTCTGCTCATGCCCAGGCTTTTAATGAAGTCCCTGCAATCTAAGGTGTGTTTTGGCAGAATGAAATGCAGGTATAATTGCAGAGGAAACTATAAACCATTCTCTCTAGAATTCACAGAAAAGCAAACATACATTTAAAGGTTGAGGTCTTAAAACATTTTAACGCTAGAAAGGAACCACTTGATTTGATGTGACTGAGTTGGAGGGCAGAAGGGCTCTGCAGCGGGACCTTGACCGCCTGGACAGATGGGCAGAGTCCAAGGGGATGGCATTCAATAGCTCCAAGTGCTGAGTGCTGCACTTTGGCCACAACAACCCCATGCAGAGATACAGGCTGGGGTCAGAGTGGCTGGAGAGCAGCCAGACAGAGAGGGATCTGGGGGTGCTGATTGATACCCGCCTGAACATGAGCCAGCAGTGTGCCCAGGTGGCCAAGAGAGCCAATGGCATCCTGGCCTGCATCAGGAATGGTGTGGCCAGCAGGAGCAGGGAGGTCATTCTGCCCCTGTACTCTGCACTGGTTAGACCACACCTTGAGTACTGTGTCCAGTTCTGGGCCCCCCAGTTTAAGAGGGACATTGAGATGCTTGAACGTGTCCAGAGAAGGGCAACGAGGCTGGGGAGAGGCCTCGAGCACAGCCCTACGAGGAGAGGCTGAGGGAGCTGGGATTGTTTAGCCTGGAGAAGAGGAGGCTCAGGGGTGACCTTATTGCTGTCTACAACTACCTGAGGGGTGGTTGTAGCCAGGAGGAGGTTGCTCTCTTCTCTCAGGCAGCCAGCACCAGAACGAGAGGACACAGCCTCAAGCTGCGCCAGGGGAAGTTTAGGCTCGAGGTGAGGAGAAAGTTCTTCACTGAGAGAGTCATTGGCTACTGGAATGGGCTGCCCAGGGAGGTGGTGGAGTCGCCGTCCCTGGAGCTGTTCAAGGCAGGATTGGACGCTAGCCTTGAGCTCTGTGGTAAAGGGTTGGACTTGATGATCTGTGAGGTCTCTTCCAACCTTGGTGATACTGTGAGACTGTGAGACTGTGATTTAATTACCAGGAATTTTATGTAATAATTGCTAAAATGACACAAATCTGTAAGAAATAACAAAAATTATGAAACTATATAGTCTGTGCTTAGTCTCTAGTTGCATGTAAACTACCTTTTTATTACAAGTGCTTTTTCCTTTCTTTTTATTTGAGGTTTTTGAGCTTTTTTTGTGAGTTCCCTCTGTATGCTGAGTCCACAGACCGAGCAACATAGATGAAAATTTACACTTCTTGGAATTTGCTGGGAAAATGTATGCTTACCTGTACTTCTCTTTTCACTTTTAAATATTTACATGCACAAAATATTTTAAAAGTGACACCAAGTCAGGCTTCCAATTACAAAAAACAGTGAAGAAAGTTTAACTCAGATCTGGGTGAATTGAGTAGTTTTTCATGAAGCTGATTCGAGAGACCTCTCTCCAGTCCTCAGAGGTCTAAGAACTAGAAAGAGTTTTTTAGCTTATGTTATACAGATAGAACATGGACTAGAACTCAGGTTATTATTTGAATAGTTCCTCTACAGATTAGTGACAGAAAATGAGATCACAGAATCACAGAATGTTAGGCACTGGAAGAGACCTCGAAAGATCATTGTGCTAGTTTGAGCCTAGCTAGAATGTTTTGGTGAGAGGGACTAGATGACAGGCTGTGGAAGGAAAACAAGGCTGATGTCTATCTCACTCATAGGCTTGCTGAGATGTATAAAAGCAAAAATCCAAACATAGACAAGGGAGTCCCTCTACTTCTGCTGGGGAGCTCCGAGCTGCATCTCTCTCTCTAGCCTCTCTGACTAATCCACTTTGCTTCCTAACCCCCTGGGAGAACCTCCATTCTTCCTTGGGACTGGGATAAGGTTGAGAGGGATAGGGGGAAGGTGAAGGGGTGGTTGGGAGCCCCTCCTGGGGACTCAGGTTTCTGGGAGGGCTGTTGTGTTTCTGTATTACCTTTTACCTTGTGTATTTCTGTCTATAACTGTATATACTGTAAATAATAAGCATCATTCAATTTCCAGAGCCAGCTGAGTCTAATCTGGGTGATTTCTAAAGTGTGTGGGGTGGGTAACACCCAAACCATCACCCAAACCATCACAATCACCCAGTCCAACCCCCCTGCCAGAGCAGCATCACCTAGAGAGGGTCACACTGGAATACATCTGGGCAGGTTTTGATTGTCTCCAGAGAAGGAGACTCCACAGCCTCTCTGGGCAGCCTGTCCCAATGTTCTGTCACCCTCACAGTGAAAAAGGTTTTCCTTATGTTCATGTGGAATCTCCTATGCTCCAGCTTGTATCCACTGCCCCTTGTTCTATCATTGGCCATCACTGAGAAGAGCTTGGCTCTGTTCTCTGGACACTGCCCTTCACATCTTTCTAAACCATGAAGGAGGTTGCCCCTCAGTCTCAAGAGCCCCATCCAATAACAAGTATCAAATAACCAAATATTAAATATGCTCATGTAGGAAAAATGGACTTGGCAAACTGGGTGAGGATGTGAATGACCACTTGTGTGTTCTGTAGTTTGAAAGCCATTCTGCATGCTCAGGAATTTCTCTACCTCTTCTGCTCTTACAGTCAGACTGATACAGACTCTGAGTGGTGAAGTATTGCTTATGTCCTCCTAAAGATTAAGCCTTTAAGTCTACGCACATAGATGAAACCACACCCTAGAGATGCAGCTGTGGAACATCTTCACTTGTACACTGCATGTTACAAAAACCTGTGGAGTACTTAATGAAAATTGAAAACAAATCTTTTTAACATCACACTTGTAGCTATGAACTTGTACTTACTAAGTAGCTTAACAAAAGTGTTGAAATTCTGAGGGAGGAGAATAAATTTCCACTACATTAATTCTGTATCATGTACCACAGAAATTTTATGGTACTGCTTTTTTAATGGACAAGTATTCATATCTGAATGCTAACCATTTAAGGCTAACAGACAATTAAAAGCTGATTTAGTAATGAAACATAGACAACTTAGAGGAAAAAATGAATATTACTAGATTTCTTTTAAAGATCTGCTTAGTTTAATACCAGGATATGAAAACTCATTTGTATTATGAAATCAATTTCAAATCTGGTATTGGTAAAAATCATATTTTACTTATAAGTGCCTTATAGCAGAATTAGGGGAAATTATTTTCTGTTAATCAAACCGCTTCTTTACTCCTTTTAACTGCAAGAAGTCAGATAAGCTATCACTGGGTCAGAGTTTTAATGGGTATGGAACAGTTGCTGGCTTGAAAGGTGCTAATAGCCTTGTTGTTATAAACATGGCATTCATTTTCTAAGTGTGTGAGGGGACATGCTCTTCCAGCAAGGCAAAGTGATGAATCCATGTACATCAGAACATACAACCTAGGCCAATTCCACCACCTTTTCAGGCCTGTCCACAAACCTTCCTGGAGGCAGCTGCTTTCAGTCAATCAAACCACTGACGTTTCGATTAGCCTGGATCTTCTGAATGACTTAACTTAGAATCATAGAATCAACCAGGTTGGAAGAGACCTCCAAGATCATCCAGTCCAACCTAGCACCTATCCCTGTGCAGTCAACTAGACCATGGCACTAAGTGCCTCATCCAGTCTTTCTTTGAACACCTCCAGGGACAGCGACTCCACCACCTCCCTGGGCAGACCATTCCAATGATCACTGGAATCTTCCTCACTCATGTGCTGTCTTCAAGAGCTGCCTAACTCCACTGGTTTAAAATCCTTCTTTAATACTACAGTTTATGTTAAGTGCTGTTGTTCTTCATTAGATTCTGATATGATTAGCTATTATTAAGAAAAAAAACCCTTTGAACACATTTTTAAAGCTCATTTACAAAACCATTTACTTTAGTGCAATGAATGTAGTTTGTTCTGTAGTACATGTACTGAAAGAGTTTGGGCTGTTCAGTCTGGAGAAGAGAAGGCTCCAAGGTGACCTTATTGTGGCCTTTCAGTATGTGAAGGGGGCCTACAAAAAACCTGGGGAGAGCCTTTTGAGGCTATCAGGTAGTGACAGGACTAGGGAGAATGGAGCAAAGCTGGAGGTAGGTAAGTTCAGAGTGGAGGTGAGGAGGAAGCTCTTCACCATGAGAGTGGTGAGAGCTTGGAACGGGTTGCCCAAGGAGGTGGTTGAGGCTCCATCCCTGGAGGTGTTTAAGGCCAGGCTGGATGAGGCTGTGGCCAGCCTGATCTAGAGTAGGGTGTCCCTGCCCATGGCAGAGTGGGGTGGAACTGGATGATCCTTGTGGTCCCTTCCAACCCTGATTGATTCTATGATTCTATAGCACTACCTTATGCCTCTTCCCAAAGCTTACTTATTTCTTCATTTTTTCCAGAACATAAAAACGCAGTAAAATTACTGTACATGTTCTAGGGAAAAAAAATAGGGAAAACAACACTGTGCAAAACTCTTCTCCTGAAATTTACAGTTTTCTGAAAGTCTTAAAGCAAGATATTTATTTTGATATTGTAAAAATAGCACCATGCAGGTTGAAAACTCCGCTGAACCAGGTAAATAGTTGATACATGAGTTAAAGCTGCCACCTAGTTGAAGCATTCTGCAACACAACTGAATGATTATTTAGCAAGTTCCTCCTAGTTCCTCATGGTACACAGTGCACTACTAGGATGTTTTTCTCTTTCTAGTATTTTACCAAGCACAAGACTAACTATGGAAAAAATCAACTGGGATTTTGCATTTCGTTTGGGGTTTGTTTTTTTTTTTTTTTTGGTTGGTTGTTTTTTTGGTGGTATTTTTTTTCAACTCATTTTTCTGTTCTGTATATAGAATTTAAATGTACTTCTAAAAAAAGACATAAAGGATGTAAGTTAAAACCTCAGTGAGATACCCCAGCACAGAATGGTTAAGGGTAGAGGTGAATGATGAATGATTAAGTTCAGTTACAGTTTCTAAATTAGATTAAGGTGTGATTACGAAACATCCACAGACCTGTGCCAGTATTGGGTACAAATTCAAAACCAGAGACAGAAATAGGTATTCTCGTTAAGCAAGAGTACCTCTGGAGCACCTCTCCTATGAGGACAGACTGAGAAAGTTGAGGCTGCTCAGTTTGGAGAAGAGGAGGCTCCGAGGTGGCCAAATTGTGGACTTTCAGTATGTGAAGGGGGCTTACAAAAAAGCTGGGGAAGTACTTTTCAGGATATCAGGGACAAGGGGGAATGGAGCAAAGCTGGAGATGGGTAGGTTCAGACTGGATGTCAGGAGGAAATTGTTCAGCATGATAGTGATGAGAGCCTGGTGTGGGTTGCCCAGGGAGGTGGTTGAGGCCCCATCTCTGGAGGTGTTTAAGGCCAGGCTGGATGGGGCTCTGGACAGCCTGATCTAGGGTAGGGTGTCCCTGCCCATGGCAAAGGGGTTTGAACTAGATGATCCTTGTGGTCCCTTCCAACCCTGACTGTTTCTATGATTCTAAGAGTATATTTTGCTTCTTTTGAGCAACTTGCAGAAGTGCTGACAACATCTAACTGCATTCTCTCACACATCTGCATTAAAAATAAATCTCCACTGAAATACTTATGTTTTAATGAGCTCAGTTTTCTAAAACACTGATAGATTCAAAAGACTTTTGCTATGCACCTCTCTGCAGTCCAGTGTGGAAAGCCTGACACAGAAAAGGGCAGCAATACTGAAAGGTCTTAATTTTGTCCAGGTCTTATTAGAATGAACAACAGGAAGTACCAGGCTTAAATGCAGAATTATTCCAGATGTTTCATATTTGACCATGCAGCATTAAGTTTCACCATGGGTATTTTAAGATTTGGGTTGTTGGTTTTTTAAAGCAAATAAGAACTATTTTCACTTTAAAGGGTCATATATCTTTTAGTACTTGTTGAAACAAAATATTTAGCACAAAGTGAGGCTTGAATCTGGAGAGGCCCACAAAAGGAGAGGATATTTCAGTTTGTTTACCTCTTTACCACAGCACTGCCTTCTCAGCCGTGTTACTACACTGAAGGTATTGTTATGGCTTCATCACCCTTAGTATGCTGTTATAGAATCACAGAATCAACCAGGTTGGAAGAGACCTCCACAAGCATCCAGTCCAACCTAGCACCCAGCCCTAGCCAGTCAACTAGACCATGGCACTAAGTGCCTCATCCAGTCTCCTCTTGAACACCTCCAGGGACAGTGACTCCACCACCTCCCTGGGCAGCCCATTCCAATGCCAATCACTCTCTCTGGGAAGAACTTCCTCCTAACATCCAGCCTAGACCTCCCCCAGCACAGCTTGAGACTGTGTCCCCTTGTTCTATTGCTGGTTGCCTGGGAGAAGAGACCAACCCCCACCTGGCTGCAGCCTCCCTTCAGGTAGTTGTAGACAGCAATGAGGTCTGCCCTCAGCCTCCTCTTCTCCAGGCTAAACACCCCCAGCTCCCTCAGCCTCTCCTCACAGGGCTGTGTTCCAGGCCCCTCACCAGCTTTGTCGCCCTTCTCTGGACACATTCCAGCNCACTTGGCCTTGTTAAATCTCATCCCATTGGCCTCTGCCCACTCATCCAGCCTGTCTAGTTCCCTCTGCAGGGCTCTCCTACCTTCCAACAGATTATTGTGTAATGTTGCATCCATGTGCCTAAATCCCTAAGTTTTGTTCAAAGCTAAGTATTAAAGCTGTGAACACTTATTCCTAACTTCATAGTGATGAGCTGGTAGCCTTTCAGAATGATCTGCTTTACAAACTGGTTTTAGCATTAATGTGAAGAGCTGTGGCAATGGGGAAAAACTTCTTTTTCTCAACTATCTTTTGCCCTAAATCTTCAAGAGTAGCTTTCTTTTCCTTCCTGCAAACCTGACAGTTGACTTTTAAAATGATCATCCAGTTCTGGGACGCAGACAATTTCATCTGGGATTTCAGAAGAACACCTGAGTACTCTGAGTATATTGCTAAGCAGGGTCAGAAAAAGTTTGTCTGTGTGTGACACAAATTCACATAATAGAAAACTTAAGGCAAAGGAAGAAAAAAAATGTAACTGGGTACAGAAGGCATTAAGTATTTGATGATTAATGAGAGGTATAGACAGACTGTGAAATGCCTTACCTAAAGAGTGTTTGAACATTTACAATAGTCTTAGCATCTGCCATGTAGTCTTCCTCGGCACTCATTGTACTTTCTTTGTCCACCACCACCATATTAGCTGCAAAGGTGACCCCACATCTTAATAAGTCATCTAGGCTTTTGTGAAGAGAAAGAAGGAGAAAGAAACAAGCAACTTAAATATAGAAAGCTTAAAACATTAGAGATGGCTGGAATTTGCAGATCACAGGCAGAGTTGCTGGTTCCCTTCATCTCCATGTACATGGCAATATAATCTATATCAAGCATTATCCAGTTTCAAAATGTTAATAAAGGTTTTGCCAGGATATCTAATGCATTCCTCTTCTAGGTTAGTCTGTGAGTTGGAGTGTTCCATGATGCTTCTAAGAGCATCTGTATATCAATAAAACTGCTGGAGAGTGAAGCCTGACCATAGAGAACACTCACAGACAGCTGAGTTACATCGTGCTTTATAATTTGTTTCCAAACTGAAGGGTGTTTGTCATTCCAACAAGAGCATTTGCCACGGGAACAAAGCACTTTTGGAGTTTATAAATGAATTTCTGTAATGGTAAAGGGCTTAGGAATTTTTTAAGTAAGTGAAAATAAGAAGAAGGGGTCATGATTAACAGGGAAAACTGGAAAAACACATTTTGGCATTATTCTGTTTACTTCTAAGGTGAAGATCTGTTTTGGCATTATAATTACTTCTTATTTAGAAGTCTGTATTATCAGTTAGGCCTTACTTCTCCTGATACAGTTCTTCTTTTCAGCAATCACCTTCTTGGGCTCCTTTAAATAACCACTACAAATTCCTTTTGAAAATTTGCATTGGGAAAGCTCTCTACATTATTGGTATTTATTTTGCACCTTATAAATATTCCTCCATTAAAAAAATGCATCTTAGAAGTATTTATTTTTAAAGCTCTCTACATTTGTGGTATTTATTTTGAACCTTATAAATACTCTTCCATTAAAAAATGCATCACATAAGTATTACTTTTAAAAGCTCTCTATATTTGTGGTATTCATTTTTGCACCTTATAAATATTCTTCCATTAAAAAATGCATCCTAGAAGTATTACTTTTAAAAGCTCTCTGCATTTGTGGTATTTATTTTGCACCTCATAAATATTCTTCCATTAAAAAATGCATCCTAGAAGTATTTATTTTTAAAGCTCTCTACATTTGTGGTATTATTTTTGCACCTTATAAATATTCTTCCATAAAAAATGCATCTTAGAAGTATTTATTTTAAAAGCTCTCTACATTTGTGGTATTATTTTTGCACCTTATATTCTTCTATTAAAAAAATGCATCCTAGAAGTATTTATTTTAAAAGCTCTCTACGTTTGTGGTATTTATTTTTGCACCTTATAAATATTCTTCCATTAAAAAATGCATCCTAGAAGTATTACTTTTAAATGCTCTCTACATTTGTGGTATTATTTTTGCACCTTATATTCTTCTATTAAAAAAATGCATCCTAGAAGTATTTATTTTTAAAGCTCTCTACATTTGTGGTATTATTTTTGCACCTTATAAATACTCTTCCATCAAAAATGCCTCTTAGAAGTATTTATTTTAAAAGCTCTCTACATTTGTGGTATTTTTTGTGCACCTTATAAATACTCTTCCATTAAAACAATGCATCCTAGAAGTATTAATTTTAAACTGTGCAGTATTACCTGGGGCTGACTGCTGAAGGCTACCTTTTTTTTTTTGAGCTATATTAACAACTTCAGTGCACAAGTAGAACTCTGACCACTCTCAGAGTTAATGTGTACTTCTGCTTTTCCAGTCAGACTCTGAAACCAGCAGCACCTTCTGAAAGATCCAGAGTGTCTGCATTTTAACCTTTCATAAGCTCACCAGCTGTTCTTATTTTAGCACTTGCCTTCAACTAATATGTAGATAATAAAAAGAAATTACATTAGAAGAATTGCAATTCTAGTTCTCAGCTACCTCTAGCTACAGCTTTCTTAATACTGAAAGATTTCTACACTGCTGTGAAATCAGTGCAGATCTCACCTCATTTATACCTGAAAACTGGGTAACAGATTTCTGCTCTTTGATGGCACGTTTGAGAAAGTCCCTCATAGTAGTGAATTTGGCAAAGTTACTTTTCTGCAGGCCACCTGCTTCTAACAAAAAGGAGTAGATCAAAGTAATTTTTTTTTCTCTAAGACAATGCCAGGTGGCCAAGTGACAAATCTTTTAGATACTTAAAAGGTAGTAGGTGTCACTTGGGAATTGTATTCTATACCTATTAAATAAGAAAGAAAACTCTGTATTTTACATTGCAGTGCTTAGTTAAAGATTATCAATATATTAATTGTACATTACTTTTTAAAATGTTGAAGAAAATACAGGGAATAAATATTAACTGAAAAAAGATCAATGAACACAGATGTCAAAAAAAGCCAAAATCATTGTTTTGTGGGTTTTTTGCACCAAGAATCAAAGTAATTTTATTGTTAGAGAAGATGCTTAAGCTCATGCTGATATTACTCTGACCTGCAGAATTCTGTCAAATCACTTACTTGAAAGAATCCAAATCACTTATTTGAAAGAATCCAAATCACTTATTTGAAAGAATCCAAATCACTTATTTGAAAGAAACCAAATCACTTATTTGAAAGAAACCAAATCACTTATTTGAAAGAATCCAAATCACTTATTTGAAAGAATCCAAATCACTTATTTGAAAGAATCCAAATCACTTATTTGAAAGAAACCAAATCACTTATTTGAAAGAATCCAAATCACTTATTTGAAAGAATCCAAATCACTTATTTGAAAGAATCCACACTTAGTTGGTTGGTTGGTTTTTGTTGTACTCAGTTGTGCTAGTTTGAAGCTAGCTAGAATGTTTTGGTGAGAAGGATTAGATCACAGGCTGTGAAATAGGAACAGTGCTGATGTCTACTTCACTTATAGGCTTGCTGAGAGGTATAAGAACAAGAATAATCCAAACATAGATAAGGGAGTCAGTCCTTCTTCTTCTTGGGGCATTGCCTGAGCTGCATTTTTCTCTCTCTAGCCTCTCTGCCATCTCTCTGATTAATCCACTTTGCTTCCTAACCCCCTGGGAGAACCTCCATTCTTCCTTGGGAATGGGGTAAGGTTGAGAGAGGTGGGAGAAGGTGGAAGGGCAGTTGGGAGCCCCTCCTGGGGACTCAGGTTTCTGGGAGGGGAGTTGTGTTTCTGTATTGCCTTTTACCTTGTATATTTCTGTCTATAACTGTATATACTGTAAATATCTGCTTGTATGTTGAGCTAAGCTGTAAATATAAGCTTCATTCAAATTTCCAGAGCTGGCTGAGTCTAGTCTGGGTGATTTTCCAAAGTGTGGAGGGGCAGGTAACACCCAAACCATCACATCAGTATGAAAAACAACAAAACACCTTTATAGAGGGATTTGGTGAATTTGTTCTTTGAAATATACTCGATAAATTGAATCAAACCTTATATTTCCATGTTAATAAACACATGGTGGCATCTTTGGACTATGAAGTACTTTATCTGTTTTCAGTCAATTCTATTATTCTGCTGTTTAGGAATTATTTTTTGTAACTGTTGTGGCATTATAAGTTAAGAAAGCAGTAGATAGTAATAACCTGAGATACTTTTTTGGTTTAGCAGAAGAAATGTAGGATGTGAAGAAACATCCCTGTAGAATCTTTGCAAATCCCACAATGACTAGGATAGTATCCTAGTAAACCTCTGACTGTGTCACTATTATAAGCAGTTTTAAAGGCTGAGATGGAGAAATGCTAGAACTCCAGAATTCTCACTGAAAAACTGGATTCTGTTGATTCAGAGCAAGAAATAGCTTTTTGATTTCTGCTTATCATGGGTTTTTAGCTCCAACTCAAAATTAGCTATGTGTGAAGCAATCCATTTTCTTCCTTAATTTGACACTCTACACAGAGGAGTTTATTAAAATACTAATGAGCCCTTGCTCATCCTATTTCCATCCAACTTCTGCATTAACTCTGTGTTGCTAATCCTAGATATGCAAATATATACTAGCAGAGGTGAAGAAATGTAGGAATAGATGACAGGTTAAACAGTGGAAGATGAAGACTGCTGGACACAGTCAAGATTGCCCAAACTGTCTACATTCTGTAGCTATCTTTACAAAACCCTAGCTAGAGAATCAAAACAAATTGTTAACTAAGTATAGAATGACACTCTAGAATCAGGGCTATGGAATGACACTCTAGAATCAGGGCTGTAATATGGCAATTTGTAGAAAGATATTCATGCAAGCAGTAAGAGTTAATTTAATGCTTTTGAAGATATCAACCTGTGTTTTCTGTTACACTTTTCACTAATGATATCCTTTCTAAGCCAGAAATTTGGAATCCCAAATTATAGCACACAGATACAAACCATGCATGCAAAGATTATCTTCATACACAAGACACACTTAAACATGCAATGACAATACACACAACAAACCACTGAGCACTACAATGTTAAGTTTTCTAACAGTTATTTCACCTACTTGTCGATAGAGCCCACCATGTAGTAAACCATTGGAAACCAACAGATTGCATCCAGAAAATGCATATCTGGCCTAAGCAGCAGATGGGATTACAAAATGAAACATAATATCACAACAGCAGCATCTATTCTAAAATATTTCAATAAACTGGTAGCTTTAAGAAAAAAAAAAACAACCACCAAACAAACAAAAAAAAAAACACCCCACAACTATGGTTTTTTTTTTAGTCTTTGGCAGTATAACATCACTTTTAAACAGAAAACCGGTTTGCAGAAAGCTGTCAATCAACACTTTGCTGTGATCATAAAGAATGATCAGAATTAACATGCTTGTATTAATAAATGCACCTCTTAAATCAGAAATTTTATGGCACAGCTCAATTCCCAATATAAGGATGAAGGACTGATGTCAGAGACACACTACCAAGTTGTGCTCCAATGCCTGACTTTGGAGCTCTTAATTTAAAACTCTCACTGCTTATTTTCATGTGGAAGCCAAGGAATTTTGGCTACTGGAATGGGCTGCCCAGGGAGGTGGTGGAGTCGCCGTCCCTGGAGCTGTTCAAGGCGGGATTGGACGTGGCACTTGGTGCCATGGTCTAGCCTTGAGCTCTGTGGTAACGGGTTGGACTTGATAATCTATGAGGTCTCTTCCAACCTTGGTAATACTGTGAGACTGTGAATTTGAATTTTGTAATAGCAGCTCCATTCACATCAGAGAGACAATATTAGATGAAACCTTGTTTTAAAAATTGAATGTAAAAACGAAGCTACTGTGTTTGGGGTTTTGTGCATTGTTTCTTTGATGATAAATTTTAACTGTGTTTCTTCTTGCTTACTAAGAAACATCAGAGATCATAAAACACATGTGATGTGTAGCTATCAGAACAGGCATACTCTGATAAAGTGCCTTGATGAATTAGGAAAATGGGAATGTGGCAACGAGACATAGATATGTTCCTGGAAAGTGGCTGAATTCCTGAGTCAAGTGAAGTAAATCACAAAATTCAAAATGGCTTGAATGGTAGCCTGAGTTCCACCTCATGTGTGAACAAAAAGCAGGCTGGCTCTTGAGCTAGCTTCTGTAGTCCCACGAATGCTGGCCTTTCAGAGGACTCACTGCAAATGCTGTGTAGGAAGAGACAGCACTAAGGGTATTAGTTTAATTAGCAGCTATAGTTTTTATTTTGTGCTCATAAAACGTGGGTTTACTGTAAATGTCTTAAGAGTATTTAGTCAGGCACTGTACCAGAAAAGAGAACAAGCACTAGAGGGCACTGGATGCTCACATCTTTAATAAGAAAGTGACAAATCAAAAGTCCTTTCGCCTAGTTTAGGTTTTCTACCAGTTTATGTAATCCACTTTATGCCACAATATGTGCATAAAGAAAAGCTTCTGTTTTGCAAACACAGGTGTATGCAGCTCCACTAAAGAGCTGTCTGAGGCAGAAGTGGGACACTTCACAGCAGGTCTTTGTATAATAACTCACTTAAACTAAAGCATGCATGAAAAGCAAATTGTCAGGTATCAGAACCTGTAAGAAATTTCTGCTGCCAACATTCCTTCGAGTCACAATTTGATCGACACCTCCGTAACTGAAGGGAGGCTGCAGCCAGGTGGGGGTTGGTCTCTTCTCCCAGGCAACCAGCAACAGAACAAGGGGACATAGTCTCAAGTTGTGCTGGGGGAAGTATAGGCTGGATGTTAGGAGGAAGTTCTTCACAGAGAGAGTGATTTGCCATTGGAATGGGCTGCCCAGGGAGGTGGTGGAGTCACCATCCCTGGAGGTGTTCAAGAAAAGCCTGGATGAGGCTCTTAGTGCCATGGTCTAGTTGATTGGCTAGGGCTGGGTGCTAGGTTGAACTGGATGATCTTGGAGGTCTCTTCCAACCTGGTTGATTTTATGATTCTATAACTGAGTCTTCCAAATTGTGATTTTAAGTTCTAGAGCAGTGCCAAAGTGTCAGGGGGGCAGGGGGGAAGTCTCATTCAAATTATAGATGAGTCAACCTTGCTAGAGAAGAATTTATCTGGAATTTGAAACAGCTAGTGCAAGAGAAGCTAAGAACTCCAGCAATCCCCATGATTTATATGCTTGTAGATGGAATGGGTTGTGGACAGTAACCTAATGCCTTAAAGAACTATTTAGATTAGAATCTAAAATGACTTCACATACACTTAACTGGTCCAGGGCACTAAATGCCTTGTGTTAAGTAGGTTAGTACTGTCCAAAGTACTGTCATGTAGGTATGAAAGTGTTACACAGTTTGCTTTTCACAGTGCCTAGGAAGTTATCTTAATTTTAGCATATTAGTTGGGGTATTTTTAAGAAGCACCTGGTTGAAACATTGGCCACAGAGAATAAGGGCAGCTAAGTTCATTGTGGCCTTTTACACTCGCAGCCAACACAGGACCTTATTTTTTCACCAACATTTCTCAGAGGTAAATGTGCCATAATTTTTTTGATTTTAAGTTGCCCACACGAAGAGTGATCATCGATTGAAGTAATGGTAGAATGACTTTAAAACATGTCACAAAAGAAATAATTCCCATCTACTTACGGGTTATCTAGGAGTAATACAATGGGATTTAACTCTTTCTTTGGTCGGTAATAAGCTCTGAGTGGAACGATGAAGTTATATAGGCCGTTTCCAGCAGTTTCTGCTGCAACTATAATCAGTTTATTTTTGAATCCATAGGCTTTTGCATCTTCATAGTAGTTATGTTGGCATCCCTAAAATAGAAACAAGTTCAGTGAGTATTCGTGAAGAGCTTCAGCTGCGACGTTAAAGCGGTTTACCGTTAGAAACAGAAAATTGTATCAGATGATCTTACATGGATCTGAACAGACAAAAAGAAAAATGCTTGGTGATGAAAAGGATGAGGAAACGTTACAGGCTAGTAAATGCTGAGCAAACTTCCTCTCTAAGCAGAAACCAGACTTTAACTCTGCTCACATGCATGAGACAAATGAGAATGCATTTTTATCCGGTAACAAGAACTCTCTTTACCTTATCTAGTCTTAGACAACAGAAGGGTACTTTTTCATGCAGAAGATGACAAAATGTGGGAGAGCTTCCAATATATGGGGAATAAGGAGGATAGCCTTTGGCATACCTAGGAGAAGGAAGCAATTACTTTTTCAGTAGAGCAAATAACTGAAACACATTTGACCCCACTCCTACTTTATGGTATGTTTACACTTGGCTAAACTTTGTGGTTATCTGTAGACTGCCAGAGTCAAGTACATGAACTGAACTGTGTTTAGTAAGGATCAAAGGAATATATTTTGTAGCTTTGACCCTATATGATCCAATTTAGTGAAAGGTATTATGCTTTTATGGATTACAAGTATTTTCATAGAATCATAGAATGGTTTAGGTTGGAAGAGACCTCAGAGATCATCTAGTTCCAGCCCCCCGCCATAGGCAGGGACACCTCTCACTAGGACAGGTTGCTCAAGGCCTCATCCAGCCTGGCCTTGAACACCTCCAGGGAGGGAGCAGCCACAATCTCCCTGGGCAACCTGTTCCAGTGTCTCACCACCCTCACTGTAAAGGACTCTTTCCTAGCTTGAATCTCCCCTCTTCAATTTAAACCCATGTTTTATTTATTGCTTGAGCTTCATTTATTGTATGGTTAACTTTGGCAATGTGTTGATGTATATCAGTGTTTTGTATGCATGTACTGGAAACTTTTAAGGAAGAAAAAAAGGAAGGAAAGAAAATTAAAGTAATTGTGGTACCTCTGCACTTCCTTCTCCATTTTTCTGTCAAATGCTTACTAAGAGGTCACAACAACAACATGCTTTCAATGTATCTGCAATAAATTTTAAGTAGCAAATTCCCTTAATGATGAGATTAATAATATAATTTGCCTTAGTTTTTAGTAAGAGGCCATTTATACCCCAATATTTCAATCTGCAGATTTAAGTTTACTTATTTCATTCCTTTCACTGGAGCTTTATAACTTTCCCTGGGGCTTTTCATGCTTGCCACTGTTGGAGACAGGAAACTGTGCTAGGTGAGCCACTGACTTAATTGTGTATTTCAGTGTGAGCCTCCCTGTCGGTAATCCCAATAAACATAATTGCCTATCTGCATGGAAGTTACAGAATAGAATCTTCTGCTTTTCTATTAGCAATGCATCATTACTTTAAGTAACATGCTAACAAGCATTTCAATTTAAGTGTATTAGTTTTGTCATACTGCTTTTTTCTTATCCCTACCATCTGAAGTCAGACACCTAGCCTCAATGTTTAACAAGGCTGTTGAGTGATCTGATTATCACCATATTCTCAGGACAGAAGTATTTGTCTGTTTACAAATTGAGTCCTGTCTTTATAACTATGGAATGTAAGAAAAAAGGCCATAAAACTGCTATTAAAAAAAAAAAGACAATACACAACTAGATCTTCATAGAAAATCTCCCAACAAACAGAGAAGTTCATCTGTTCTGTTTTCATTTTGAAACAGGCATAATGGCATACTGCTAACACACAGCAGCATTTCATAATTGGGAATACAGCTGTAATTGGTCTTTACAGATCTTGCTACCACTGCTCGGGCTGATCTGCAGGTAAAAAATGCATCTGCACTGTTTACATAATATTAGCTTTTCAAACTATCTGGTTTACATTTAGTATACATACTCTAAGCCTGCAGAGACTTCATCATCTGATGGGGTAGTTTCATCTTCTGACTGGTCACTTAGCAGATCACATGTCTGAAGTGAGGAGGAGTCTGCAACCTCCAAGACAGGTGCTATACTGGGCCGTCTGCCCTCTTTCCCTCCTTCAGAAGGAAGGGCTAGCGTAGGTCCACTCGACGTTCGGCATCCTGTGTCTTGTAAATCGATAGCCACTGTCCCTGAAGTATTGATGAAAGCATTTTTCTTTCAATGTGGTTGTCACAACATCTGAATGAGAGTCTCTTATTTAGTGAGGATTACCAAAGACTAAAAGCAATACTGTATTGGCTGCATTTATTACATGACAACATAGCAAAGATTTAAGTTATACCTGAGACAGCCTTTTCCTGCAAAGTAGCACTTTTCATGACTATTAATATCTATCTTTTTGTTTAATCAAACCTTATATAATTAATCCATATTTACATAGATCAACAACCTCTAGGCCAG
>WAAF01016386.1:159049-213068 GCA_013400475.1 Tricholaema leucomelas
GCCAGACTATAGTTTGGTTCCAGCCCAGTAGTGCTGGGGGCTAGACTATAGTTTGGTTCCAGCCCAGTAGTGTCAGGGGCCGGACTATGGTTTGGTTCCAGCCCAGTAGTGTTGGGGGCTAGACTATAGTTTGGTTCCAGCCCAGTAGAGTGCCAGGGGCCGGACTATAGTTTGGTTCCAGCCCAGTCCCGGTGGGTGCTTGGGGGCTGTGGAGGCAAGCGAGCAGATTAAGTGTCAGGAAGTGGCTGCTTGGTTTCCCCCCCAGCCCCCAGCTGGGGAGGTGCAGGGGGGTTCTGTAAATACTGGCAGGCCAGATTGAGGACCCTGGGGGGCACTATCCGTCCTGCGGGCTGTAGTTTGAGGACCCCTGCTCTAGGCTTTCCTTGAGCCAAAGGCACTTTTTAGATTAAAGAACCTTATAAAAAAATAATTGCAATCAGTTCTGACTGACAAACAGATTACCCAGGTGATTTTCCCAGTCGTTTTGCCTTGCATGGATTTTGTTATTACCTTTTGTTATACAAGTCTTAAGTGGCTTCGTTCCATATTGTCAGGTAAAAATTAATTTAACCAAATCCCGTTGTTTTTTAGTTGACTTTCTTCCTAAGCACAAGGGCATTTAGCAGTTTTTCTTTTATACTAATTTTAATTACAGTTTTAGGAATACATATTAACACCTTTAAAATGCACTACTCGTTGAATAAGAATTATTTTGCAAGGAGTTTTGGGGTATTTTATTTGGTTTGTTTTTCACTTACCCATGCTGGCTATTATACTGTGTACAGGTAGCCTAGAAGCTCCATGATATGACAGTTTTGACTCATGCTTTTTTCTATGCTTTTCTTGCTTCTTGAAAGCAGAATTCTCTTCTTTGGTGATATTTATATAAAAGCATATATCTGTAGAACTCATGATATAGCGAGGACCTGGATTCAGCAAAATGCTTTTGTTATCTTCCTTTCTAACACCAATCAGACAGACTCCAAACCTTAATCAGAAAAGGAAAGGCATAGTTCATTTTGTGTAGTCCCATACATACACCAGAAATCCCATTGTCAAAAAAGGAACCTCCACTATGTTGTTGTATTTTGCAGATCATGACCATTTACAGATTTCTACATGATAAATATGTTTGGAAAACATTCTCTCTTAAATAGGCCACTTGTGCTGAAACACTTTTTATGAGCTCATGAGTTCCTAGGCATCTGAATCCAGTGTTTTTCTCAATCTCCATAATATTCATCTAACACTCTTCCATTTTTCTATCAGATGAATAGTCCCTTCTGGGAAAATATTAGAAGAATGGATATATAATATGAAAAAGTATTAATCATGTTGAATTGTTCCATTATTCAAATTCAGTGGAAGCAAAATTCACTTTTGCGGTTCATTCCTAGAGATGTATTTGATTAGTGATAGAAAATAATGAAATAAAGCCAAAACAATCTTACTTAAGGAGAATCAATCTCACTTAAGTGTAAACTCAGCATTCAGAGTTTCATATATGTTCATTTTGTAGACATATGAATATGCATAATCCAGGTTTAGCTTGTCCGTTCATCTCACAGAGCAGCACTGAGTAAGTGATATATGATCTGGAACCTGAAGAAGGTATGTTAGCATCTAACCAAAAAATATATGGTTTTGTTTAGAACAATCACCAAAATGCAGTGACTACCACTTGTAAAGCTGAGTATTTTGCATAATAAGAGTACACTATAAAAGAAGCCTTTTTTCCAGCTGACTCCTGAATTATAAAAAATAATAATACACTAACGTGGGAATGCAGTGTGAGAGGGAATAATAACTGGCAGTCTGTGAGCATTTGACCTTGATTTTCACAGCTTCAAGATGCCTCCCACGGGGGAGGAAAGACAGCGGGACACCTGGTTAATGAGAAAAACAAGGCGTGATGTATGTAAAAGACTGGGCCGTGCTTGCCTGGATTATGCTAATGTTTAGGTGTGTGGTCTATGCTCTAGACTATATAAATGGAGACAGAACGAACAATAAAGGTCTCTGGTGGAATGCTCTAGACTATTTAAATGGAGTCAGAACAAATAATAAAGGTCTCTGGTGGATTCACACTGAATTATGTGGATTCCGTGCAGTAACCCTCGCTAACACTAACATACTAATACACTAAAATCCTCCCACCAAACCTTATCTACATTGTTTGGAAGTGCCATGGTCTAGCCTTGAGCTCTGTGGTAAAAGGCTGGACTTGATGATCTGTGAGGTCTCTTCCAACCCTGATGATACTGTGATACTGTGATAGAAAGGGGTTTGGTGTTCTCGTTATCTCTCTAAAGTACTTGTTAGGCTTAGAGGCTGAGGGAGCTGCGGTTCTTTAGCCTGGAGAAGAGGAGGCTCAGNTCTTGGAGGTCTCTTCCAGCCTGGTTGATTCTATTCTATTCTATTCTATTCTATTCTATTCTATTCTATTCTATGCTCTCAGACTGAGCTGGCCTGTACAGACCCACATGAGCTTTTACCTAACATACAGGGAAAAAAAAAAATCCATTAAATATATTAGTGGCCAGACACTTAAACCCAGCACCCCAGTAATGTGTAATATTGCACCTTTGAATGCAGAGCTACATTACAGGCAAAACAATTAATTATAGGCTTGAACATTTAATTGTTGATAGAAAAATAAACATACTTCTTATGTGCATGGAAAGAAGCGTATGTGAAGCTTTTCCCCTCATACTCAGCAAAAAAAGTACTTTCTTCCAAGTTAATGTGATACACTTCATTACCAGAGCATCTGCCATACATTTTCTGCCATTGTTCTGATGATTGCTGACTGTCCCTGAAACATGTACAGATAAAGAGAATAATTTAAAACTTAATGTAGAATTTGTATTAATCAGAACAATATTTCATGCCAATAGAAACTACAAATATCTATTAAAAAGGTCCCATAGGCTAATTTGAAGGAAGTATTTGAGATCAAAGCTTTCTAATACTGTAAGTGCAGCGATTATTCTAACGTATTAAAGAGCATTTTCTGCTAAGTAATAGGCATATGAGATTATGTACTTTAATATCAGGAGAGATATGGCTCAATTACTTTAAATTCACACCATAATAAGTACATTCATTGCAATTTAAAGATGACAGGTGAAACCAGCAGCATGCTCTTTCTATTCACAAAGGCAGTCTCTTCAGGCACTCCGAGGCAGATTGGTTGTTTCCTGTTTGGAGTAGGTAAAGAATAATTTTAAACAGCTTAGGTAGCAAACCCCAGTTAGTTTCAGTCACTTTGTCTGTAAGAAAGATTTTATTTTGTGTTCTGCATTTGTTTACCACTTATCTCTAGCACATTTTTAGTTAGTGTGCTGTGTGTACTATGACAAGTATATACCTAAAGTGAAAAAATTAATGACAGCATGCATATAACTCCTCATGCAATTAATGTTCCTTATCTATGTGGGCTGGTAGTGGAAATGTTTGAAACCTCAGCTAACTCCAAAACTTTCAGGCTTCTGTGAACTTCTTATTTTATGAAGCTTCAAGGGGAAAGAAAATTCCATCTGCATGAGTTTTACTGGATATGTATATATCTGTATATATATACATACTTGTATGTATGTGTGTGTGTATATATATATAAAAAAATACATATATTACATGCATTATATATATACACACAAATATATATATATGTATGAAGGTAGGACATAAAACTGACAAATGTGCTCAGCATTTTGCTACTTGGAGCTAAGATCTCAAGATACCAGGACACACAAGATTCTGTCTGAATGAGTTTTACTGGATATAACAAATGAGTATATACCTGTAGATATACACATACGTGTATGTATGTGTGTATATGTGTGTGTGTATGTGTGCATATATATATATGTGTATATATATATACATATAACTACATTATAGACATTTTATATATACACAAATATATGTATATATGGAGGTAGGATGTAAAACTGNGAGTCATTGGACACTGGAATGGGCTGCCCAGGGAGGTGGTGGAGTCGCCATCCCTGGAGCTGCTCAAGGCAGGACTGGACGTGGCACTTGGTGCCATGGTCTAGCCTTGAGCTCTGTGGTGAAGGGTTGGACTTGATGATCTGTGAGGTCTCTTCCAACCTTGGTGATACTGTGATGATATATATGTGTGTGTATGTGTACATATACATATAAATATAAATATATAATAGACATTTTATATATATACAGATATATGTATATATGCAGGTGGGATGTAAAACTGACAAATGTGCTCTGCATTTTGCTACTGGGAGCTAAGATCTCAAGGTATTGGGACACGCAAGATTCTGTCTGCATGAGTTTTACTGGATATAACAAATGAGTATATACCTGTATATATATACATATTTGTATGTATGTGTGTATATATATTATATACATTTTATACATATATATACAAAAATACATGCATATATGCGGGTAGGATGTAAAACTGACAAATGTGCTCTGCATTTTGCTACTTGGAGACAAGATCTCAAGGTATTGGGACACACAAGATTCTGTCTGCATGAGTTTTACTGGATATAACAAATGAGTATATACCTGTTTATATATACACATACTTGTATGTATGTGTGTATATATACACACACATATATAATACACACTTTATATATATACAAATATATGTATATATGGAGGTAGGGCATAAAACTGACAAATATGCTCTGCATTTTGCTACTTGAAGCTAAGATCTCAAGATACTGGGACACGCTTCTCTGTTTATACATTCCAACATATTAACACAATCCCCATTTTATCTTCAATTTACCATACATCTCCACCCTTCCAATAGTTTAAAGATGGAAATAAGTAAACCATTTTTATTGCAGCACATAAACAAACAGTGCACTAGGTGTAAAATAGCAGAATCAGAAAGGTTGTTACAGAAGAAATTATTTTCCCAATTTCCCTTTTCCCCCTAAAATAAAAGATTCACCTGTTTAAAGTCTGCTTCGTTCCAGTTAGTTGTCTAAAAGCTTCCCATGGGGCTGTACTGTAAAGACCACATTAAGTTCAAGTCAGAAAAGCCACTTCTTCCAATATTTTATATCATAATATAAGCTCTAATCAAATTCCCTAACAAGATTAGATAACTGTACATCATTTAAAACCAAATGTTAAGATTAATCAATAAGAAGATTAAGTTTCAAGGTAGAATTTTGGTGTCTCTGACAGACTGCAATTTTTAATCCTATAAATAGCTGAGAATGGGCTTACTGACAAGTAGTTTGCTTAGTCTGAAAAATAGCATTAAAGACTAATGCCAGTTCACATAAATAGCAACTCAGCAAAATAAGCTCCTCCTTAACTTTGCTAGCAAGTTGATCTAGCCAAAGTTGCTTTGAAAATGAACATTCCCCTCAGTCTCCTCACATATTAATACCAGAAGAAAAGATGGTTTGAATTTATGTACATGTGTCTTTTTTTGTTTACTGTTTCTTCTATTAATAACTTATTCTGTGTTCTGCTGCTATGTATTGCCTTCAACTTTTTGGTAATTACACAATGTACTTACCTTCATGATTGTAATAATAAGCAGTGTCATACTATTTATAAATAAATATAGGAAAGAGATTCCCTGTGAACAGGGAGCACTTCATTTGTAGAAGACTACAACAAACAGGTGGGACATTGTTTTATCAATGAACTGTCAATGGACTATCAGGTAGTGATAACATTGGGGAGGGGAATGGATGAATGGATTTGGAGAAGAGGAGGCTCAGGGGAGACCTTATTGCTGTCTACAACTACCTGAAGGGTGGTTGTAGCCAGGAGGAGGTTGCTCTCTTCTCTCAGGCAGCCAGCACCAGAACAAGAGGACACAGCCTCAAGCTACACCAGGGGAAATTTAGGCTTGTGGTGAGGAGAAAGTTCTTCACTGAGAGAGTCATTGGACACTGGAATGGGCTGCCCAGGGAGGTGGTGGAGTCGCCGTCCCTGGAGCTGTTCAAGGCAGGATTGGACGTGGCACTTGGTGCCATGGTCTAGCCTTGAGCTCTGTGGTAACAGGTTGGACTAGATGATCTATGAGGTCTCTTCCAACCTTGGTGATACTGTGATAATGGATCCAAGCTAGAGGAGGGCAGATTTAGATTAAACGTTAGGAGGAAGTTCTTCACCATAAGGGTGTGAGGTACTGGAATAGGTTGCCCAGGGAGGTGGTGGAAGCCTCATCCCTGGCAGTTTCTAAGGCCATGCTCTGGGCAACCTGATCTAGTGGAAAGTGTCCCTGCCTGTGGCAGAGGGGTTGGAACCAGATGATCCTCGAGGTCCCTTCCAACCCTGACAGTTCTGTGATTAAACTGTTAAGTCAAGTTAAGAACATAACCATTCTAAATTAACCGGTATCAAGAAGCCAGAATTTGAAAGTGGCTATATTCTCCCTTACCATCTTTTCCACTAGAGAAATGACAAAAAGCAAGGAATGTCCTGGTGAGTTTCTTGATGCTCTCTGGTTACATGCACCTAAAATACTGTGTAAAAAGAAGAGCCATTCCTCATGGAATAGAAAGGCATAGATAGTAATTTGAACTGGGCTATCTGTGATAACAGCTTAAACATTCCCAGTCACGACACTGATGTTACTAAAATTGTGAGTCAACAGATATAGAACTTCTGTGAATGGAAACATGACCTGATTGCTAAGAAAATCCTCATCATGGCTTTGAACAGAACTTGAAAAGTTTATGTCAGGTTGGAACTGGTTGGATCAATGCAGTATCTCCATGTTCCAAGTCTGTATTTTTTCCATAGGCTAGTCAATACTGACAGGAATTTAAGACTCAAGTCCTACATAAAAGTGTAATGCAAGGTGCTGATAGTAACCAGGATAATGAAAGAACAATTAGACAGGAACCAATGAAAAGGACATCAGTTCCCTGTTTAGAGTGGAAGTCTATTTAACATGTGTGGAAGTCTATTTAACATGTATTCTTCATTACTTACAGCTGATTTAGTGTTCAGTCTGGCTATAAAGGCATGTGTGGGTCCAGAGGAGCGATGAGACTGGTGAAGGGACTGGAGAGAAAGTCTTATGAGGAGAGGCTGAGGGAGGGGAGCTGGAGTTGTTTAGCCTAGAAAAGAGGGGACTCAGGAGGGGAACTTAGCACACTCTACAACTACCTGAAGATAAGCTGTAGTAAGGTGGGGATCAGGCTCTTCTCTCAGGCAACTTAAGACAAGACAAGAGGGAAGTTGGATGTTAGGAAGCACTTCCTCGTGGAAAGGGTCATTAGGCACGGGAATGGACTGCCCAGGGAGATGGTGTAGTCACCATCCCTGGAGGTTTTTAAGGCAAGATTGGATGTGGCACTTAGTGCCATGTCTAGTTGATGTGGTGGTGTTATGCCATAGGCCGGGCTTGATGATCTCAGGGGTCCATTCCAGCCTCAATAATTCTGTGATTCTGTATAGTTGATAGAGGCAATGGAAAATTCTCTGCTAGCTGTTAGGAATGCCATGCTTCTTTCATGTACATACACTATGAAATAACTCAAAAAGGTTCTGCATTCTGTGCGTCTCAGATGATGGAAAGTTAGGCAGTTTGGATAGTTTCACCATGATTCTCAGGAGGCATGGAAACAGTATTTTGTTGTCTTGTTATTAACAGGTACTAGCACAAACAGTGCCATCAAAGTATCTTGATGTTTATTGTTCCTAGTTAGTAAACATTCTAGCAATAATTCCAGTTTTCCCCTCTCTTGGGCACAAGGGATTACTGCAAATGAGAAGGTTAAATAACTCTGCTTGCAAACCAGTATCAATTTGTACAGACTTTGTATTGTTGTGCAGCCTGCTACCCCTTTTGGCAGCGTGTTTATGATGTTAAAAATAATCTCTTCCTAGGTATGTTTGCTTGCTGCTTAATGCACAGACCCTGAATAGCAAATAATCTTTCACATGTTAGCAAGGAAAAAAAACACTTCTTTGTTTTTTTGAGTCCAATGAATTAGAATTCTTACATGTGTACAAAAACAGACCTAGAAACAAACATTAAAATAGGTTTTCTTGGGTCTCGGTGGCGTTTTTGAGTAGAACTCTTTGATAGATCCATGATTCAGTCTAATAAACTGGAAATAAAAATTCAGTCAGTGGCACAACAGCATGCATCAAATTGTTAAATGTTTTGAGGGGGGTCTTAGTGAAATTGTAATGTTCCCAGGAGGGGCTCTCAACCACCCCCTCACCTTCCCCCTACCTCTCTCAACCTTACCCCAGTCCTAAGGAAGAATGGAGGCTCAGCCAGAGGGATTAAGAAGCAAAGGTGAAATCAGCCAAAGCAAATGGAGGGTGAGGTTAGAAAGCAAGATGGAGTTCAGCCAGCAGACGGAGCTCTGCAGCAGGCAAAGCTCCCAGCGAAGAGAGCAAGCAAGTGACCTTATCTAATGTTTTGCTTTTCTTCTTTACACATCTCAGCAAGACTGTGAGGGAAGTAGACCTCACCATTGTTTTCATTTCTCAGCCTATGATCTAATTCTTCTCACCAAAACATTCTAGCTAGCTTCAAACTAGCACACGAGTATAACATCTTGCCACTTTCACTGTACAGAAAGTTCCAGTTCATTTTTAAGCAATGTAGTCATCTGGGAGTTCAGGGTAAGCTCTTTTCCAGACTTTTACAAGGTGGTGCTTGTTCTTTTTATGGTAGTATATACTTACTGTCCCCTAGAGGTGTGAACCAGCAGTGTGATTAGTGTAGAGGTAGCTGGGCATATACAGTTCAGAGCTAACATAGCATATTTGAATTCCTCTTCACACACAACATGATCTATGGGGGAGAAAAACAAACAAAAGGTTATTTAAAGTGTTCTACAGGTATACCCTGTGTTGAACAGAATTATCACTTCCTTTCCTTGTCTAGGAAAATGGGAAGGACAGTCAAAATTCTCCTTCCAGATCCTCTCTCTTGAAGCTGGAGAGCAGCTGTGTATTCATAGATTCATAGAATGCCAGGTTGGCAGGGACCTCAAGGATCACCCAGTCCAACCTGTCAGGGTAAGAATACAGATTACATGAGTAGGCCCAGCTTGACAGGGTCTATGTTGGAACTTACTGATACAATTAGTGTAGCAAGACAGTAGAAGTGAGATTCAGAAAGCTGTTGCACCCACATGTAGCTGCAGGACAGAAAGTATGAACTGGGTGCAAAAAAACCTCTCTACTCACTCAGAGAGCTAGCCAGAGATGGGGCATACCTGTTGGAGTCCTGTGTGCAGTTCTGGAGCCCCCAACACAAGAAGGACATGGAACTGCTGGAGCGGGTCCAGAGGAGAGCCACGAAGATGATCAGAGGGCTGCAGCAGCTCTGCTATGAGGACAGGCTGAGAGAGTTGGGGCTCTTCAGCCTGGAGAAGAGAAGGCTTCCAGGAGACCTTAGAGTGGCTTTCCAGTATCTGAAGGGAGCCTACAGGAAGGCTGGGGAGGGACTATTGACAAGGTCTGGTAATGTCAGGACGAGGGGGAATGGGTTTAAGCTGGAAGAGGGGAGATTTAGACTGGATGTTAGGAGGAAGTTCTTTACAGTGAGGGTGGTAAGACACTGGCACAGGTTGCCCAGGGAGGTTGTGGATGCTTCCTCCCTGGAGGCGTTTAAGGCCAGGCTGGATGAGGCCTTGAGCAACCTGCTCTAGTGGGAGGTGTCCCTGCCTATGGCAGGGGGTTGGAGCTGGATGATCCTTGAGGTCCCTTCCAACCTAAACCATTCTGTGATTCTGTGATTCTATGATTCTATGATTGAGAGCAACACTGTGGAGAGGGACCTGGGGGTCTTGGTGGACAAAAGGCTCAGCATGAGTGAGCTGCAGTGGAAAAAAAGCCAAAGCATCCTGGTTGTGTGGAGTCATCATCATTGAAGGTGCTCAAAAAACATGTAGACATGGCACTTGGGGACATGGTTTAACGGCAGTGGAGGTGTTTGGTTGATGTCTGGACTTGACAATCTTAAAGGTCTTGTCCAACCTTAACAATTCTACGATTCTAAGAGTGATAAGAGAACGCAGCAGAAGTGCTGCATCTAGTCCTCTGCATTGGCTTATACTGGAAACGGCCACATTTTCTGCACCTGCCTCCAGCATTGCATGAGTATGGCTAGTGCTTAAAAGTCAGGACATGGTGCAGTGCTGGTCATGACATGAAAAGGAAATAGAAATTACTCTCAGGTGTAGGTGAATGATATTAAAAAGTATTAAAATGGATATAGATTCACAGTTTACATTAGATTGGAAGGGACCCTCAAAGGTCATCTTGTCCAACCCCAACCTGCAGTAAGCAGGGACAACTCCAACTAGATCAGGCTGCACAGAAGAGATAAGCACAAAACTTACAACTTAATAAAGCTTCTTGTCAGTGAAGAGTCATAAAGGTTTTCTAAGGCCATGAAGGCATTTATTGCAGACTAATTGGGTTTTCTTTCTTCTGAATTTAACTTTTGATTTAGTCTACATTACATTTAGTGGGATCAGAGTTTGCTTCAGATGAGAGTGCCAGTAGTACAGCTGATGCTCAGAACACAAGGAATATGGAAATTGCTAAACAAATCATCTCCCCACCTAGGTCTGAACTAAATACCTCTACTTCCAGTTGCACCAATGTATCCTTGAAATCCTTAGAACTACATCACCTTTCTAACTAAGCTACTATCTAAGCTGAGTTTATAATACAGCTGTAAGCATGCCCCTTACTGAAAAGTGAGGACATACTTTGTATGCTTTCTCTACTCCTTTTCTTGACATTTCTACAGCCTTTTCAACACCAGAATCATTCACTACTGAAAGGAGAAATTATTTCTCTTGTTTTGTGAAGATCAAAGCCTATTTAAAATGTCATAGGGAATGAATTAATTTAGTTATATAAAGACAGTGTTGAATATAGAACAAAATGAGATTTTCCTTTTTTTCCTCTCCTAAATACACTGCAGTTATAGCAATTAAATATTCCCTGCAGAAAATATTTCAGGCAGAAATGTGTTCTTTTAGCTGATCATGTGCCACTAATAAATCTATTTGGATTTTAAACTAGGCATCTGGAGACAGTGAGGCATAGTCTGCTACTTGGAGGGAATAGCTGCATTCCACCACCATTAGTCAGAGGGCAAAGATTAATGAAAGTGACTATTGACTTCCTGATATTGAAGGAATGCAAATTCTCCAGATTTGTGATTCTGGGTAAGATGTCACCAAGTAACTTCTCCTTATTTTTATTTAGACTGTTACAGTAGAGTTAAAATGGGAGCAAGAGTAAAAGTAGACAGGAAAATTACTTAATCATCTATAATTTCAGATCTTGCAATTGAACAAAACTGTCCATGCTGACCAAAATATGTACAATGAAAATGAGTAAATCGTGAGTGGCACGATGCAAATGAAAGGTCTGTCTCAAGACTTAACTCCTCCGTATGTTCTATGCTCTCTAACATGTATGGTCAACTTTTGGGAAGGATTTACATAAAGAATCACAGAATTAACCAGGTCTAGATAACTGGATAGGGATGGGTGCTAGGTTGGACTGGAGGATCTTGGAGGTCTCTTCCAACCTGGTTGATTCTATGATACCTTTGAGCTCATCGAGTCCAACCGGTCACCTAACACCCTCTCATTAACCAAACCACGGCACTAAGAGCCTCACGCAGTCTCCACGTCCAGGGATGGTGACTCCACCACCTCCCTGGGCAGCCCATTCCAATGCCAATCACTCTGTGAAGAGCTTCTACCTAACATGCAGCCTAAACCTGCTCTGGCGCAGCTTGAGACTGTCCTCTTGTTCTGTCACTGGTTGCCTGGGAGAAGAGACCAACCCCTGTCTGGATAAAACCGTCTTTCAGGTAGTTGTAGAGAGCAATAAGGTCTCCCCTGAATCTTCCCTTCTCCAGGCTGAACACCCCATCTCCCTCAGCCTCTCATAGGGCTGTGCTCCAGTCCCCTCACCAGCCTTGGTGCCCTTCTCTGGACACACTCAAGCATCTCGAACATCTTTCTTAAATTGAGTGGCCCAGAACTGGACAGAGTACTCAAGGTGTGGCCTAATCAGTGCTGAGTGCAGGTTCATGTTAACAGCACACAGCAAACAGGCTGCTGTTCTACAGTAGTCATCTCAATCTTGTATGCATAAGAGGTTGGCATCATCTTGTCAAGTGTTTTTACATGGAGCTGGGATTTGCAGGACTATTTCCACTCCTACTGTACACTCTGACATGTGGTGCTGATCAATACCTGCCTGAACATGAGCCAGCAGTGTGCCCAGGTGGCCAAGAAAGCCAATGGCATCCTGGCCTGCATCAGGAATGGTGTGGCCAGCAGAAGCAGGGAGGTCATCCTACCCCTGTACTCTGCACTGGTTAGACCACACCTTGAGTACTATGTCCAGTTCTGGGCCCCCCAGTTTAAGAGGGACATTGAGATGCTTGAGCGTGTCCAGAGAAGGGCAACGAGGCTGGTGAGAGGCCTCGAGCACAGCCCTACGAGGAGAGGCTGAGGGAGCTGGGATTGTTTAGCCTGGAGGAGGCTCAGGGGTGACCTTATTGCTGTCTACAACTACCTGAGGGGTGGTTGTGGCCAGGAGGAGGTTGCTCTCTTCTCTCAGGCAGCCAGCACCAGAACAAGAGGACACAGCCTCAAGCTACGCCAGGGGAAATTTAGGCTTGAGGTGAGGAGAAAGTTCTTCACTGAGAGAGTCATTGGCTACTGGAATGGAGTCGCCGTCCCTGGAGCTGTTCAAGGCAGGATTGGACGTGGCACTTGGTGCCATGGTCTAGCCTTGAGCTCTGTGGTGAAGGGTTGGACTTGGTGATCTATGAGGTCTCTTCCAACCTTGGTGATACTGTGAGACTGTGAGCTATTTATGCCCTTCATGACATATTATGCATCTCTAAAAGAAACAGAATCTGTGAAAATAACATCCTACCTCCTTCAGAAGGGTTTTGAAGCTTTTGAATTTTCAGAGGTACTTTGATAACATCAGATTTAATATCCTTTAGCAGTCTAATTACCATGACAGGAGGTGAGGTATTACAGGTTTTGCCCCCTGGGCAGGAGTTAATTTCTTGTGTAGACATAGATCAGGTCAAAACCAACTTGCTCATTTCTTATTTGACAGATTACAGCTTTCCTATGATGCTACTGGGGTTCATATCTACCTTTGGGATTCTTATTGTGGAGCTGTGGTGAGGGTTGCACAGAACTTCATCTGATGCTTTGTCTTTGAAAGTAAGTAGGGAGGAAGCTAAGTGATGACTCTCCCAGCTCCTCAGGTCTGGGACATGACTCAGGGCCTATGAAAGCAAGTAGTAGGATGAGGAAATTACTCATTCAGTGTCTCAGTAAAGTACCAGAGGAAACTGCAGTTAATCTTGATCTGAATATTAAATATGTCAAATCAGTTTACCAAACAGAAAACATTTGATTTCATTTCTACTGAAGAAATGCTCCATTTAGAATTTTCCAGAGCTGTTGCTTCTGTTGAAAATATATCTTGACAGGAAATATGTTGCTAAGTCTGTCTCAAATAGATGTGGTAGTGCAGTGGTGGCGAGTTAGGATTTCTGCAACGTTCTTGAAAATAAACCACACCTGAACCACTGATTTATGCCTGCAGCATCAACCCTGTGGTAAGAATGTCCTAGACTTGATACAATTATTCTGAAAAACCTTACTTTTGCCATTTAGGTAAATTAACATGACCACTACCAGACTAGATGGAGAAAAATGTCCATCCATTCCCTCTGGATTATTTCTTTTAACCTGTAATTGAACAGATCAATCATCAGATGCATTAAGTATCCATTTTGGTGAATCTGGACTATGTTTGTTTCAAATCATTTCAGTTCTGGGCTCCTCAATTCAAGAGAGATGTTGAGGTGCTGGAATGTGCCCAGAGAAGGGCAATGAAACTGGTGAGAGGCCTGGAGCACAGCCCTGTGAGGAGAGGCTGAGGGAACTGGGGTTGTTTAGCCTGGAGAAGAGAAGGCTCAGGGGGGACCTCATTGCTGTCTGCAACTACCTACAACTACTGAAGGGAGGTTGTAGCCAGGTGGGGGTTGGTCTCTTCTCCCAGGCAACCAGCAACTGAACAAGGGGACACAGTCTCAAGTCATGCCAGGGGAGGTCTAGGCTGAATGTTAGGAGGAAGTTGTTGCCAGAGAGAGTGACTGGCATTGGAATGGGCTGCCCAGGGAGGTGGTGGAGTCGCCATCCCTGGAAGTGTTCAAGAATAGCCTGGATGAGGCATTTAGTGCCATGGTCTAGCTGACTGGCTAGGGCTGGGTGCTAGGTTGGACTGGATGCTCTTGGAGGTCTCTTCCAACCTGGCTGATTCTATGACTCTCTGAAATAAACTACTGAAGGTTTAATGTCAGACTTCACCAAGCTGTGCTAATTCACTGATGCATTTTAAATAAATGGGAAAATGTCAAAATTCATCTCCAGCTCCTGGAACTGTGATTAAACACAATTTCAGAATATTCAAGGTAAAGGCAATGAGTTCATTTTCTAGGAAATGTATAAAAAGGTAGAAGCTCAACTCAGAAAATATGCAATTTACTCCAGTCCCTGAATTACAGAAGGGCACTGCTCTGCTCTGGGCAATCTCCCCTTTGATTCATGTTTGTGCTGAAATACAAGGTCAGAGGGATGCATTGAGGGGACGTGACCTTTTGTAGGAAGGCAGGAAAAGCAGGGAGGTTAAGAAAACAGAACTGTCTCATGGACTCAACATAAGTGCCTGAGAAACTGGGATTCTACTGTTTTACACATTTGCAATGTAGCTAGACTTCTGTTAGCAGGACTCTTTGGAAATCTTTGGTTGTATATCTTCTAAATTCAGAAACTTTCTTTTTGACACTTAGAGTCTATAAACCTGTGTGAAATGACAGGGGGGGAAATATAGAGAATATATAAAAGATATAAAATATTTCAGGTTAATAAAAATGCACAAGATTGTTTGGGGCAGTGTCTAGAATCAATGAGACATTTTTTAAAGCAGTTTCAATTTTAGAAGAAGGGTTTGCATTAAGGCAGTAAAATGAAGCAGTCCTGAATCACAATAGGAAAAGCCCTTGGAGAAATGTTCCTTGCGCTTATGACAAATTTTATTCACAAGCACTCTGGACAGGGCTATAGTCTGCAGCCTCCACTGGACAGGGGACATATTTCAGAATGAAAAAGAGTTGAATGAGATTAATAATCACAGCAGAGTCCTCTTAGGAAAATGTTGTTTGCATGACTCTTAGCAGTAGCCTAACCATTTGCAGTAGGTAAGCATCCAGCGGTGATGTTTATACCACGCTCATAACCTTGCCGAGTGTAAAACTGAATTTGAATGTCTCATGCCTTATATGAGAGCAGAATTAAATTGGTCTTGAAGGATGTTCTCTGCCTTGAATGCTGTGCAGAGAGAATCTGCAGAAATGGATGCAGTGATCCCTTATGATCCATGTGAAATTCTTTGGGGATCTAAGGTGCTAGACAAATATTTAGACTTGAAATAAAGTACTGCTGTAATTCATTTTAGAGGGGATCTAATGAAGCACAGAATACATACGGTCTCCTGAAGCCCTTGAGGAACTACAGCAGATAAATGAAGGCAGTAAGATACCAGATTGGTTAAGCTTAGGTGAAGGAGGTATCTGGAGGTGGGAGGGGGGGTGATTGTTGTTTGCTTTCTCAAAACAATCCCCAAAGGATCCAAATTCTCAACCTGCAACTTGAAACAGCTAGGAAAAAAAAAAAGTGTTACCTCCATTTTTGCAAGTCTAGTTATAGATAAGCTCCTACAGAGACAAACTATTAAGAATAATGAAGCTCTCTTAAAAATACAATTAGGAACAACAAATTAACACAGTTACCAATAAAGAAAAGTGGCCATGGCTAGGGAGAAGAGATAATGACTGTGCTGTACGATTTTAAGGGGCAGATGAAAAAGCACCATCATTCTTGTAACAGCATGAGTTTTATTCCCTGCTGTGCCATCTCAGAGCTTGAGATTACAGTTTTATAACTTCAGAACTGCTATTGATGGCTTTTTCCTTTCTTTCCAACATAGTGGTAAATTCAGTAGCTTTGAAAATTACAGTTTTAACTCTTGCTCTGGAATTGTTCTGCACTTCGATTGACTTTTTCACCACATTCTGGCATGATGGAGGTGACTAAAGCTTTTTCCATAGATGTTTTCTGTTTTCAAAGTTTGTATGGATCATCAAATCTTTTCCGCCTTAGAATATCCTGTGAGAAAACTGAATTTTCAAGCTTACATTTAGAAAAGGAAAAGCTTTGCAGAGGTCTTTCCAGAGGTCCTTCTTTTCAGAGGTCCCTTCCAACCCATGTCATTCTACATAGAATCATAGAATGGTTTAGGTTGAAAGGGACCTCAAGGATCATCCAGCTCCAACCCCCTGCCATAGGCAGGGACACCTCCCACTAGAGCAGGCTGCTCAAGGCCTCATCCAGCCTGGCCTTAAACGCCTCCAGGGAGGAAGCATCCACAACCTCCCTGGGCAACCTGTGCCAGTGTCTTACCACCCTCACTGTAAAGAACTTCCTCCTAACATCCAGTCTAAATCTCCCCTCTGCCAGTTTAAACCCATTCCCCCTCGTCCTGACATTACCAGACCTTGTAAATAGTCCCTCCTCAGCCTTCCTGTAGGCTCCCTTCAGATACTGGAAAGCCACTCTAAGGTCTCCTGGAAGCCTTCTCTTCTCCAGGCTGAAGAGCCCCAACTCTCTCAGCCTGTCCTCATAGCAGAGCTGCTGCAGCCCTCTGATCATCTTCGTGGCTCTCCTCTGGACCCGCTCCAGCAGTTCCATGTCCTTCTTGTGTTGGGGGCTCCAGAACTGCAATATTTTTCTAAAGATGGGCAAAATGATTTCATTATAAAAGTATCTGTGTGGTTTTGCCTGTATGTACCTCTATGTGTGTGTATGCTTAGAGAGAGGAAGAGAGACCTACCTACATAGTGCAGAAAAACAATGGCAGATTAAGAACACTCATCTCTTCTTAAAATAGAAGATTTGTTTGGGTTTCTTAATATCATTTGCATTTTATATCAGTTTCTGAGACACATTTTACTGGATAGAGAAAACAGACCTAATGTCTCTTTCCACAGTGTTCCCCAGAATCCCAGGGAAAGTCTGCCTGCTTCAGTTTCTTGGATAAAATTTGTCCCTTTCTGAACAGATCATCTCATATGACCCATAGTAACAGTATGTTTTATAAGACAGAAGTTATTGAAGGACATGGATTTAGCAAGCTACATCTATAATTAAGGAATAAAATGTGGGTTTTATATATATATATATATATAATAATTCTACTCTTTGTATTATGCAACATTATCTGTAACATTATCTGTCTGGATGTGTTCCTCTGTGATCTGTGTTAGGTTAGTATTGTCCTGCTCTGGCAGGAGGGTTGGACTCGATGGTCTCCTTGGCTTCCTTCCAACCCCTAACATCCTTTGAGCCTGTGATTAAAAACATCATTCTTAAAAGTGCTTATAAATAAGACTTCACTGTAAAATAAGACATTTTTACTGTTGATAGGATATACACAACCCAATTTATTTTACCATGCTGCACTCTTAATATGCTTCCAAGCAGTAAATATGCCTAGAGAATCTCATTTTGCTTTCTTCACAAAACAAACTGCCAAATACTAACAAATATGCTTCAAATGGCTGAAATCTTACACTTACCTGCAAACTTAATGTGGAATTTATTCTCAGGTTTTAGTATCTGGACATACAAAGGGCAATTTGGAGCAAAGTCTTTTACTGCCCATGCTCTTAGAATGGTTTGATGATCCTAGAGTATGAATAAAGAGTATGAGGTAATGAGGATAAAATATAAACAGCCATTTCACATTAGAATAAAAGCCTCTGATCATCCTTTGAAGGAAATTCATTTTGAGACTATCTAAGACCAGCTGGTGTGGATGTTTATATATATAAGCAACATCACATATTCTGTATTTCACATATTTTAAAAGACATCTATATACACATACATAAAAACATCCAGTCATTCTGCAGACACAGACCAGGCTGAGGTATTCTCAGTGCTCACCAACCATGTCTATCAGGCCTCTGCCTTGAGGCAGGCTTCAAGCAGAAGAATCACCAGCAGTGGATGATTTTAGACAGGAGTAGCTCCAAATTAACTCAACCCACATGAGCCCACAGGACCAAATGGGTGCAGAAGGAACAGGCCAATCTCTTGTATGGTTGCTTTGTTAGAAACATTGTGGAAACTGGTGAAGATATCCAACAAAGGCAGAAAAATGAATACTTTCAATGATCTTCAAACAAAAGGATGACCTAGGAGCTACTCCACGTTCACATAGAGGAGTGAAAAGCTCTCTGAGTGAAATGCTGCCTAGATGACTGCAGTCTTAGGACAGTGGTGAATGACATTTACTCTACTCAAGAGACCTGGAGCGAGTGGGACATTACAAGGATCTGCACTAGAACCTGTTCTGTTAAACACTCTTATTCATAACTTGGCAGGAGGTGAGAATGCACAAGTGGCAGGTTTGCAGACAATACCAAACTAGAGGGAACAGTCAAAAGAGTTGAGGGCAAGATGAGACAGAGAAACGGGCTGAAAAGAACCTAGTACAATTCAGCAAGGGCCCAAGAAGAGTCCTGCCTCTGTGACTGAGTAACCACCTGCAGGTGCTCAGGTTGGGAGCTCACTGCCTGGCCAGCAGCTCTGCTGGAAAAGGCCTGGGGTTCCTGGCAGAGAGCAAACTGAGCATGGTCTGGCAGCAGAGGAAGCTAACAGCATCCTAGGCAGTTCCAATAGGACCACAGTGCTGGAAGGCAGTGATTATCCTCCTTTACTCATCACAAACTAGGCCAAATCAAGACATGACACCTAGTTTGCCGCCCTTAATACAGCACAGGTGAGTAAGCTGGATGAGTTCAGCAGAGGGCCACTGAGCTGGTCATGGCATAGAAGCAGAGGCCCTGTAAGGAGAGGCTGAGGCACTGGAGCTTGTTCATCCTGCAGAAGAGATGGCTTCAGGGAGACCTGAAGTAACCTACAAGACGGTTACTGAGCAGAAGGAGCCAGGCTCTGCACAGTGATGCATAGTTGGAAGGTAGGAGACAATGATGGAAGTTGAAAAGTGAGATTCAGGCTGGGTAAAACAGGCTGCACAGAAAGGCCAAGCTGCCTCCACTCATGGACACTTTCCACATCAACCCAGACAAAGCCCTAGGCTGTGTGTGTGTGTGGTCTGTGGGTATAAACGACCCCTGTCAGACCAGGGACCTTCTGAGCTTTCTTCCAACCTCCATTTCCCTATGCTCCCAGTAAAATCTGTGAGACCCTGGCATGGGTTGCCCAGGGAGGTGGTTGAGGCCCCATCCCTGGAGGTGTTTAAGGCCAGGCTGGATGAGACTGTGGCCAGCCTGATCTAGTGTGAGGTGTCCCTGCCCATAGCAGGGGGGTTGGAACTAGATGATTTTTGTGGTCCCCTCCAACCCTGACTGATTCTATGATTCTATGAATGCAGAATAGAGAGTTTGTTTCCACAGACCTTCTCCTAATAAGGTATTCTGTCCCTCTCTTTCTGCAAGTCCCTTCCAACCCTGACTGATTCTATGATTCTATGATTCTATGAATGCAGAATAGAGAGTTTGTTTCCACAGATCTTCTCCTAATAAGGTATTCTGTCCCTCTCTCTTTCTGCAAGTCCCTTCCAACCCTGACTGATTCTATGATTCTATGAATGCAGAATAGAGTTTGTTTCCACAGATCTTCTCCTCGTAAGGTATTCTGTCCCTCTCCCTTTCTGCACTTGTTTGGAAGGAGTGGCATTTGGATGAGGAAGAATTGTGTGAGAATTTAGATGGCAGCAACAGGTCATGCCTAATTAATGAAGAATGTTGTTTGAGCTAGGTCCTTCTCCGGTAAAGAAGGATGTTAGGAATTCAAGCTTAAAACAGTGGATAACTCTGACAAATATCAGTTCACTTAAAAACAGATCTGCATTTTTCTATAACATCTGTATAACTGTGTCATGGTTTAGTCAGCTACTGACCACAGGATTCCAACAGATTCTCCAGTCTATTAGCTTTTGTATTTGTTACCACATGTCAAGAGTGAGTTAACTTAAGCAGGATGGGTACTGCTTTCCCATAGAAGTAAACTACGTGATAATGCATTCATACACTGAATTTCATGAAGTATGGCTCATTTTAATACATATCAACCATCAAGGTATGTGGGTTTTTTTGAATTGCAGAACTAAAAAGGAATATTTGAGAGCTGCATGTAGGAAGCAGTACTTGGGTTGAACTGCCTAGTCATGAAATCAGCGGCGTTGAAAGATAAAATACAAAGAATGATTCATTGTGTTTGCAGCATCAGCAAGAAGAAAAAGCTCTCAGACTCGTGAACACAAGGGAGAAACTCTGCCAGGAATAGAGTGCAATTGACATTTTCAAACCATATTATTTTAATGTCAATTGAGACACTAACAAGTACTTTTTCTACTAGAAATATATGAATGGAGTCAGAAGGGGAAGACCTTTTGTGGATGACAAAATACATTCTTTCATATTGTTGTTCCTAACACGATGATCTGGGAGCTGTTCCTCTAGGCACATGAATGCTATCTCTCAGACATTATTCTCATTTCCATGTTCATACATAGAATCATAGAATCATTCAGGTTGGAAAAGATTCTTGAGATCATCAGGTCCAACTTGAAAGAGTCCAATGGAGGGCTACAGAGCTGATTAAGGGGCTGGAGCAGCACCCTATGAGGAGAGGCTGAGAGGCCTGGGGATTTTTGGGCTGATGAAGAGAAGACTTAGAGGGGATCTCATCAATGGTTATCAATATATGAGGGCTGGAGGTCAGCAGAGAGGGGACAAACTCTTCTCAGTTACACCCTGTGATAGGACAAGAGGTAATGGATATGAACTACAGCACAGGAAGTTCCACTTCAACATGGAAGGGTCACGGAGCACTGGAACAGACTGCCCAGAGAGGCTGTGGAGTCTCCTTCTCCCAAGACTTTCAAGACCCATCTGCATGCATTCCTGTGCAACCTGAGCTAGATTCTATGGGCCTGCTCTGGCAGGAGGGTTGGACTCGATGATCTATGGAGGTCTCTTCCAACTCCTAACATCCTGTGACTCATTAACCCTACTCTGACAAGTTCACCACTAAACCATATCACTAAGTGCCACATCTAAATGACCTTAAGATACACCCAAGAACAGTGACTCAGACCACCTCCCCAGGCAGCCTGTTCCAATGCCTGACTGCTCTTTTAGTGAAAAATGTTCACATTTCTCAGCAAAAAGGAGGTATATATGTACATAATATAAACAGAGGTAACTGGGGGAAAAAAAATCTATGCTTCTATTCATGTTATACAATATATGCTTCTTTGATAGATGAGGGCAAAAATATCTTCTCTTCTGAGTAATTTCCATTCATTCCAGTCACTGATCAAAAATTGCCACTGATACTGATGGTAATTAGTACAGAGGCGATATTTAAGTTCATGTGTTAAAAGCTGGAAGCATTAAAGTGGAGATAACAGGAAGTTATATCATCAGAACTGAAAGAACAGCCTTGATTTAATATGTGTTTTAAAATAGTTTTGTTAATTTAACTTTTTTTTTCCTTGCTGCACACGATTTGATACATCAGTTCCGTCATCCCACACAGCGCAGCCATCTTGGGATGCTATTAAGTCAGTGTAACTTAGATTACCAGTAGTCACATCACCCCATTTGACTAACAGAGAGGGAAAAAGAAAGTACCACAGTCTCACAGTATCACCAAGGTTGGAAGAGACCTCACAGATCATCAAGTCCAACCCTTTACCACAGAGCTCAAGGCTAGACCATGGCACCAAGTGCCACGTCCAATCCTGCCTTGAACAGCTCCAGGGACGGCGACTCCACCACCTCCCTGGGCAGCCCATTCCNAAACTCATTCAGACAGAATCTTGTGTGTCCTGGTAGCTTGAGATCTTAGCTCCAAGTAGCAAAATGCAGAGCACATTTGTCAGTTTTACATCCTACCTGCATATATACATATATTTGTATATATATATATAATGTCTATAATATAGTTATATGTATATATATATGCACACATATATACACACACATACATACACGTATGCAACCTCCTCCTGGCTACAACCACCCTGAGCTCAACCACGTGAATTTTCAGATAGCATCAGTCAAAGCAGCAGTAGAAGTGGTCTTTCATACGTTTATGTAGCCCATTAGTAAGTTATCTACAGGATAATGCAAAAGAGGCTCCTCTTCCCACCCCTCCTTGAGTTAAATCACCAGGTGCAGCTTTGAAGCATCTTACTTTCATGGAGAAATTTGATGTAAGCAATCTAGTTGAAGTCACTGGCTAATTTTGTGTGGTGTGGCACACGCTACTACTGTTCTATACCCTCCAATCACTCAATCAACAGTCATCCAGACTTAAGTATAGTTAGAACTGTCTTTAAGAGCTGCAACATCCGGAAGTGAAATAGGTCTGTCCTGCTTGCTGTAGCAGATGAACAGCTTATATCTTGATCTGAGATGTCAAAATAGTGTATGACAGATTAAAATTTGGCAGAGGTTTTTCTTGCCAAAGAAGATAAAGTTTCTGGTAGGAGACTTTGGAAAGCTGACAAATTCTTGGTCTGACTGTTGAAGTTCCTACTTCTCCAAATGGAAAAGGAAGCAACTGGCAATTTTTATGAAAGAGCTGCATGTCACCTGTCACTGTATTTTTCTTCTGAGACATAGCTGAGATCTATGGATCAGAAGTGACTTTGGCACTAAAACTTATTAGCTAACAAAATAGCAAGCAATGAAGAGCCAGTGGTTATCTATGGCAAATGAGCAGATCCTCTGCTGAGGATTGTATCTAGGGACATACAAAAAACCTTCCTGAACTTTGAAAACTCGATGAGTAACAACAGCTGTTCTGGTCAGGAATTTCCTCAATGCATCTCTTAATTTTTGACAGCTGTCAGACACAGGAGAGGATCCAAGGCACTCCTAACAGTTTGCCAGCTTCTCAAGCACAACAGGGTGAAAAATAAGTTGTAGCTATAATGATTGACGTTGGGATGACAACCAAACATTCAGCCCAGTGACAAACTGTAACCTTATGTACTACATGACTGAAGTTGTTAGTAGTGAGTGGAGCTGGAAGCGTAGGAAATTAAATCCATTTCATTTCAGAGCTCTAGGGGGCAGTAACATAAAACAAAATAATAACAAAAAAGAGAACAGTTCTATTTTCTGCTTGTGGTGAAAGGAATTGCATGGCCTGTGAAAAGTTAATCTGAGCAACAACAACAACAACAAAAAACAGAGAAGTGACATCTTGTTTAAAATTTAGATGACATTGACCCTGACCCTCAGACTATCACTGCTACAGCTGAGATACTGCACCATGATGCCTAGCCATCCAGTTACCCAACAGGGCATTCTGTCCCAGAGTAAGGCAATACGACTGTGTCTGGGGTAAGATTTGCCTGCTCCAGACACAATGATAAATGAGATTTGAGAATAGTCTGTACTGAAAGCTGAAATGTGCCAGGTACCATTTTGGTTTTTCCTGGGGCATACTGTCCCTGAGGGCATAGAGATTGCCTGGGGAGAATGGTAGCTGGCCATGACTCTTGACACTAAAATTAGATAGTGGTGGTCAGAATGAATGGAAGCTCCATTTAGAATCCATCATCTGCCCTGTAGGACTGTTCAGCAGAGTCAAAAATAGTCCTTTCTTTGTGTACATTCTGCAGAGGTTATAAGCAGAAATGAACAGCTTACCTCTAAGTGAATACTGAATCAGCGCAGCTGTCCCTTCAAGCTGCACAAAACTACCAAGTGCAATGTAAATCATAGCTCTGCTTGTAGGGGATTTCTCATGTCTAAACATTTCACAACTGCCAAGCATATCTGGTGAAATGAGATGTTGCAGTGAATTTGTTCTGAACTCCAGGGCTAATTTAGACAAGGCAGTTTGTCTTTGGCTAGGATAATTTTCACCCTCACAGAAGTTACCAGTATTTTCCCAGCTATCTGTGAGAACTGTTGCGTGTTCTTATCCTTAAATAACCTGGCACCTCTGTCACTTCCAAACAGTTTGCTTGCTTGACTACTCCAGGATTACTTGCTGCCAATTCAGTCGCTCTCCTCTAGTGTATTTCAGGAGTTTACTGGTGATTAATGAAATTCAGAGCTCTTAGTTGAGTAAGTTTGACTGTTATATAGTAGGAAAAAAAGATTTACTTATCAAGGAATTCAGTTGGCTTTCTGCTAGTGATGGATCAAGCACAGAACCTTTACTTGTGAATAAAACGTTTTCTACTGCATGCTGGTAGTCTACAAAAAAATGAGTTATTTTTGATTAAATTTGTTTCTCAGGGCTCATTTGTCTAGCAAAGAAATAATCCTTTCTTTTTGCTAACTTATGCTGGCAGCTTTAAGTTGCTTTTTTTGTTCTTCCTTCTCTGATAAGCCATATGAGCAGGTATGGAAACAAGTTCTGAAGGCAGCTGAAGTAATTGTAGCAAGTGAAAGAATATATAAAGAAATAGTACATACATTATGCAAAGCCCTTTTTCCTCTCATCTTTTATTTGCATCTGCTTTTAACATTTAGAAAATGCTATTTGCTGCCATGGAGCAGCAACACTATATTTTAATGGAGAGAGCTTGAAACGTAATTACTAAATGATAAACACCAGTTTGCCATTGTTAGATCATTTATAAGCATCTCAGGTTAACTTTGTGAATATTCAGGCTTAACTTCATCTTCCTCTGGAGGACAAGACTGACCTGTTCTAGTGTCACTGCCTATGGCTGGGGGTTGGAACTAGATGATCTTTGAGGTCTCTTCCAACCTAAAGCATGCTATGATTCTGTAGGTGTGCAACAATTCAGCACACAGAGAAAAATTTAAAGTGGTGTTCATAGATCCTTCCTCAGTGGACTTCCTTCCTGGGTATTTGTGATCAGGTAGGCCATTTATTTCATTAATGTCAAGAGTTTTAGTGGATATTAAAATAGTTTTACTCTTTTATCACAGAGAAGCTGACTAGAGGCTTTGTATTAGTGATTCCTTTATGGACAGTAACTTACCTGACTGCAAATAACTAATAGCATGGAGGAGGAAACAGTAACTTATTTAAAGGATCTTGGCATTTTTCACATTTTAAATTGGCCAGTGTGAAAAACTATCAAATACTGTCTGATCTGTTGGTTATTAGGGAGTAGTCACTCATTTATAAAGTTGAATTTGATCTTTACTTTGTCATTAGTAAAGTTTTAACAGCAGTTCTGAATGGATGTAGCAGTCCATTGGTACGTATCTCTTCTCTGAATACTCTCATATTGGTTATTAGGCAGTAGTCAGTCATAAAGTTGAATTTGATCTTTACTTTGTCATTAGTAAAGTTTTAACAGCAGTTCTGAATGGATGTAGCAGTCCATTGGTACGTATCTCTTCTCTGATTTGATGAATACAGCTCTTTGAACTGGATATCTAAGCAAACACTGGTATTGGTTGAAATAATTGGAGTAGACATATTTGACAGTGTTTTAGAGTGGTTAATGACCAAGAATCAATACATAAGGTAACATGGCAGTGGTTATAAGATATTCTGTCATTGTTCCATAAAAAAGGAGAGAATTCATTAAAATCTTTAGTGATTAAGATTTTTTTTTAAAGTACAGTATTATTTGCAGTACTTTAAAATACATAGAATGTGCTGCACAAATGTATAAATTCTTACTGAAAAGAGAAACTTCAATGTATAGCTAGAATGTGCTGCAAAATCCTAACTTAGTAGGTAGGTCATGCCATTTATTTTCTACAAAAGCAGAAGCAGATAAGCTATGTGAAATGAGTCATTAGATCACGTTTCACAGATCTGTGAAATCCTGGCTTTGTGGAATCCAATGGAAACCTTTTCCTTCTCCTAACTGAGACAAAAAGTTCCTCCCACGTGCAAAATCTCTCTATAAATCAGCTAATTTTAATCTTCTGCTTGCAGCAGACACCTCAGTTCCTGGGAGGGAGCAAGGGCAGCAGCAGAACACACAGCATGCAGATTAATCATTAGTTATTTCCTCCAAACTTACAGCTGCTGTCCGGTCCACCTCACAGCGGCTACTCAGAATGAAACAAGCTTCAGCATCATCCATTCTAGAAAAGGGAAGACAAGCCTGTTACATAACACCAATAAAATACTTCTAGGGACTTAAATTTCACAGTTTGTAGTCTTGCATGCTTATAAAAACAGAATACAGAGAAAATGGAATCTGTCTGTTCTCATGCATTGTCTGAATGCCAGCAGCAATCACCGTGTGCACTAACTTATGGTGCACCAGAACTTCACAACTGGGTCTTGGGAAACTGTCTTCCCTTGGTGCCAGTAGAAGCTGTGCCAAGGTAATAAAAGCAGAGTGGCCTCAAACAGGCTTAATTTGCAAAATAAATATCTATCTGACATGAGTATAAAAGGTGAATAAATAGTGTGCATTAGAATGTGTAGTCTGCATAGTGCATAAAGATGATATGTACAAGTTAGTATTGACAAGAATGAATGCAAGGGGGCAGATAATATAGGCTTTGTCTAGCAGTAGCAGAAAGATGGGCAGATACAGTGAATAATGTGTTTGGGGTAAATTTCTGGTTATGTATGCATTCAATGAATTAACTATTTTCAGTTCATGATCTCTTTGAGAACTCTCAATGCCTGATTGCTCTCTAGTAGGTACAATTGGGCACGTTGTAAAAAGAGTGGTGGTGAAAGGGCACAGGAAACCGAAGGTTTCATCAAAGTCTGCTTCTTCTCTCTTGCCTCAGGTCTTGCTATCTTTCACCAGTGAATCCTACTTCACTTACTGGTACATAGACATAAAGAAATAGATACCTCCTTGGGAAGACAGGACTTTTCTGGACAAAGAGGAACAGGATGATCAGAATGAGTTTCCTGGGAAGGGGAAAAGTGAGAAGGAAGCTGGGGAAAATGAACAAGCAATTCACTGCTCATAATAGCAACTCCACTCTGCAGTCCAGAATGGGCCCTGAGATTCCTAAAGTTTTGGTTCCTCTGCTGCTTGAAAATGGAGTTGTTGGTTGTTAAGTAACAGTTTAGGGTAGTGGAACCCTAGGCTTAGACTGAAGACCCAGAGTTTTAGATGTTGTCCAAATGCAGAACAAAAGGTCCTCGCATACAAACTCAAGTGACATGACAAAGGCCAATAAAAGTATCTGCAAACATGGGATGGAGTAAAAAACAGTGTGGTGATGTCTGAATAGCAAATGATCATGGTAAAATGTGGTCATACTAGATACCAGAGCAGAAAACTAACTGAAGAGAGGATGCAATTGAGACTACTGGGATTGCTTTACAGGCATTTCTAAGAAATTCATCCTAGATTGAAGGGAGGACAGCATGGGTGGAATCACAGTAAGACTTGGATGTTGATCCATCCTACATGTGAAAGAGAACAGTGTTACAGACTTATGAGAAGGTTACCTCTCTGTAAAATCTGGGAGTTGCAGCCTAAGTGAGAATCAGGGGGCACTCCTTGATGCACTAAAGAAGGGTAAGCCAGGGAAGGACTGCAATAAAACAAAGTAATGTACTACACAAATATTTCCAGAGTGGTCTGCAGCAATGGTTCAGGGAGTTGAGATGATTTATGTCAAGAACATAAATACAGTTTTACATGAAGCAAAAATGAGAATTTGTTTTCAGAAAGCACTTGCAAGATGCAGGCTCAGTCTGCATAGGATGCCGTATGATTTTGAGCCTATGATCCTGAGTAGGATAGAGGTTTTATTTTGGTAATAAAAATGAAGGTCTATTTACAACTTTGCAAATTTACCTAAAGCTGGTGAACAGATAGCCCTAATGAGGCATCAGACAGCATAGCCAACCTTTGGGTTTTCTGACTACAGAAGTAGTTATTAAATACATGTGTTTTGTTGTGAGATCATTCAGAGAAAGTATAAAGAGAGGAGCATAAAGTCAGGACATTGTAGCTTCCACATAGGCAGCCTGCAGAGGGAAAACAAGGGGAAGCCTCAAAACATTAAAGTACTTGAAAAGGCAAAATCATTGTAATGAATGCAAATCAATATATCTAAAATAGCAATGTCAAATGTGGCTGATGAGAAGTGATGAGGAGAGGAGGTACTTCTGAGCACTGATTAGGAAGAGATCGTGGGAGCTATGGTAAGTAGTTCCAGCTAATCATGGGAGCAGAACTGTGAAGAAAGAAAATTCAGTGAAATTAGATGGGGTTTTGATGGGAACCAATGAGGTAGCTGGGATTGGCAGGATACATAGATGATCTGGTAAAGAAATGAAACCTTCTGTGAACATATTCACCTTTTCCTCCAAAGTTTTTTTCCAACTGCTTGAATCACTTGAGCCAGAGATGGCAAGGATAATAACCTGAGATGAACAACTATGCATGTCATGAATATAGATGACAGAAACACTAATAGCATCTATGTTAAAAACATTTATTAGAACCTAGAGTATCCTTATGAGAAAAGTGTTATTAATGTCCTAACTGAAAAAGCTTTTTCAATTTCACCATTTTCGTGTGCCAGAAAATTGAATCAAACAAAAAGTAGTTCCCCTGCTTGAGGACAATTAAAGGTACTTTAGATACTGAAGTGTTGCAGAAGGGAAAAAGTACAGTCAAGAAAAAGAAGGTACTTGAAAAAGGATTAAGATTTATGATGGTTCACTGAAGAAAGTGGAAGGAGAAAGAAAAATATTTGAAGTCATGGCAAAATATGAGAGAAAGCTGTAGGAGAAAGAAATCAAGCATGTCAGGGCTACTTAGTTCCTAGTGCTAGTTTATGTGGCAGATGAGAGCTGCTTTAATCAGTTACTGTGTGGTTTCTAATGCTGAAGTAGCTATAAAGTTTCCCACCATGCTGATGAACAATATAGGCATCACTGATACCTGTGGAGTTTGTTCTGCTTTTCTGTTAATGCTGGGCAGATGAACTCTGCTCAGCAAGAAACAACAATCTGTTAAGTGACGCTGTCAAAGGTAGGAAGCAAGAACCAATACTGGTTTTGTAAAGTCAGACTGTGTGCTGGGATACGTCAAGAGAAATACAGCCTTTAGTTACCTGACTGTTCATTACTCACTCAGTCAAGCCAAGTTTAGGTGTTCTTTTACTTACTGGTGTAACTTTCATCAGGTTCTTTTGACCCACATTTGTATACATTTTGATAATGAGACACTTGTTGATTAGTTTTGGTGGTGATAACTATTACTTTATGTGTTAGAAGCTTATCATGTGCCTTGTTATCTTTTCAGTACATTATGTTCTCATTAAGAAGAAATACAGTCAATGTTTCAGGTACTAGGTTGTATTTCATATTAACTGTTCTATTAAATTCACACAATGCTTCTTCCCTCAGGAGAGGCTGAAAATTATTCTCTGACAGGTATGTTCAATTACAAGTTCTACAGGAAAAAAGCACAGTTCCACAGTTGACTACCTCCAGGCTATTAAAAGTGAAATTCAAGATTATCTTTAGGAAACAGCCTACTTTTTCTTTTCCTAATGTGTAGAACAAAAGCCAGCCAAACCTCCACATGAATTCTTTTTTGAAATCAGCAAGAAAGCACCACCACCCCCCCTCAAAAAAAAGGAGGGGGGGGCACAAAAATTCCTAATCCTGACATTGTATTTTGAAATATTAAACAGATACAGTAGTTGCTTTTATTTTTTGGTGGTAGAAAGATGGGAAGAAAAATAACATTGCTCACCAGGCTTCTCACAGACTAGATTCTTAGAAATAACTCCCTTGGGATAAGGAAGGCTGAATGACACAAATACTCAGAGAGGTATTGGCTTAATTTTAGATAGCTATATTAGTTGCTGAATATGTTCTTAAAAAGATCAGTGCAGAGAAGTTAAATCAGTTCTTTGCTAAGAATCACCTTTCGCTACCTTTGGAGAGGTGAAAGAAACGATCCTCCTACGTGGATTCTACTGTGAATTCCTTCATACCTTCAAGTGACTGAGCAATTCTGGGGGGAGGTGTCAAGGAACTGTGTTTGACTGATGTGTTTTGATTCGTGTCATTCACTATGAACTGGCAGAGAGGATTTTTTAAAAGTGGTGGAAGTTAGTGCTAAGAGAAAGGCCTCGAAAGAAGCGTATATGGAGGTATGCTAGAGGAGTAGTTGCTTACACTACCAGGCTCAGAACTGCAGTGGGTTCAAAGGGTGATAAATATTTTTGTCTAATTTTTTCCCCTTTCACTTGGTCAGGAGAAGTGCCATCACATACACCATGTTTGCTCAAGGCACAGAAACAAGTTGTTAGGACTACTGGCAGTTCCAGAACTGTCTGTGTTGCTTTTTCACCAGAAATCATCTTGTTTCCATACCTTTAAAACCGGAGATAGAAAAGATAGTGAGGAAGTAATTAATTGTTCAGATGAAAGAGCTTGCAAATACTTGTTCCTTGAAAAACTCCAGCTAGTAACCACTACACATGCTTTCCTTCTAGCACAGCTTCACCAGACTTACTTATCAAACAGTATGAGCAAAACAAAAATGAAAACCAATATTGGGCAGTATTTGCTTACTTAGCTCTCAACAGGTCTTGATCTTTTAGTGCTGAGCCTTGCAGATAGATAACTCTTTGGGACCACATAGGGATTTGTAACACCCGTCGGACCTGAGCATCCATCTCAGTAGGGCACAAAATAACGACATAATAATCCTGTCAAAAACATAAAGGGCAATAGTCATGTTACTTATTTACTTCTGTCTTGTTGCTAGAATGAGCCAACAAAGACTCAGAACGAGCCAACAAAGACTCAGGATGCCAAAGAAGTCTCTGATAGTTCTCAAATGTAATTGACAAAAGTGATTTTAATAGATGTGTTTGAAACGTTGACTACTCTAAAGAAAACAGCTGGACAGTTGTCATAAAGCACTCCAGGATGGCAGCTAGAGTCTGTTTAGAAACACTTTTGTAGCCATATGAACATAACTTGTTTTAGAGACAATCTACATTTCTGTCATTCCAGCTGGAAAATGTAGGAAGTCTTCAACAATCAAAATGGAATTGTCTTTGCCCAAATTTTTTTCCTCCACATGAATGGGCAGATCCAAACTCTTGTTTCCTGTGCTACAGTCCCTCTTAAGAAGAATAAGGATGCTCTGAAGTATACGTGTGCATGCATATGAAAAGGAGAGATAAAGGGAATATTAAATGAGAGACTGAAAGCTTAGGGCAGGCTTGTCATAGAAATCTTTCTTAGCACACACTGATTTTTGCAGAAAGCTTAGTGCACTGAATCCAGTGCACCATCAGTATTCTTCGTTCCCATTTCAGCTGTGAAGATCATGTATGGTGACGTACACTCTTTTATGGTGAGTGAGTAGTATAGGACTTTTCTTCTATTGTTTCCAGTGTATGGCATTGCCTGACTCATTTTCTTCAGGCTAGTTCACTGAAGTTTGGATTTCCTTTTTGTGTTTGCATCTATAAAGAAGTGGATTTCTTTGTGCATTTGCTTATGCCTCTTACTAGCTAATTATTTTGGGGAATATTTTGTGTTTGGGATTTGTGAAATTGCTGCTCAGCAATTTGAGGACTGTATTTGTGATTTTTTTTTTTTGCACTAGTTAATGAAGCATAGTACCACAGTTAGTAAAAGACATTGAGAATATTTAGTAAAAGAAATCATCTGTAGCAAAGGTAATGATAATTAATCCAAATTGCTTTCTCATATGAATAAGCTTTGATATTATCAAAATAATTCATATCTCATTTTGCATTAGCTAGGGAATAAGTGTACACTGAGAAAATCTCTTGTGTGTAAAGTCTTTCCACGTCTTCCTCCTTTAAAGTACGTCTATTTATTTCTCAATTTCAACAATTCCATAAGGATCTAATCCTCCTAACACTGTCAAACAAAAACAACGCAAAATGTGAAAACCAAAAGACGCTTTGGCTTGTGAGGAGTTTTGCATCTAGTCTCAAAACAAGAGGAAGAAAATGAATAGTTTTATTTTCTGATTTGGGGCAGAATACAAGGCATGTGCATGGAAGCATCTGTTTCTGCAAGAACTGGTATAATTCAGTGAGACAGGAACTCTCTCTATTCAGTTTGTTTACTCCAATTTAAAATTAGTATCTCTGTACTTGTTACTGGAATTACAGATTCCCAATTCAGTCGCCTATTTCCAAATGCAGTTTTACAAATTGAACACCATTTCAGAAGGCTGTCTGCAAAAAAAAATATCAGTGTTTTGCTCTTTGTTGTTGTCTTTCTTCCCTGTAAGTACCTGTAGTCTGGGGTGAGCATAGAATTCATTTAAGAAATCCATAAGTAAATCAATCTTCAGAGAGCTGACACACAGCACAACATGTTTTTCTGTCTGAGCTCTGTGCCTACTGTAGTTACCACCAGACTTTTGTCTCTCCATCCACAAGTATGCCAGCTGTTCAAACTGCAAGAGATGGCAACTGTCAGTGAAACACAAAGAGATGTGCAGTACATGTGCATCATACAGGGTTGTGCAGTACAAGTACATAACAGGGTTGCATTGTTCATCTCATGCCTCTGTAAACTTAGCCCCCAATGTCTTTTTCTTTGTAAAAAGTTCTCTAAGAAGTGAGTGAGGTGGATAATAAAGTGATTGGAAAAATATGGCAGCAAAGCCAGTCTCTGCCACCCACAGATTGCAGGGTAAATCCATGAAATTACAATAAATCTCAATATTAAAAAAAAATTAAGGCTGCACCTTCTATCATTGATGTACATTAATACCTCTGAGCTCTGTTTTTCCAGTGCCACATGGTGTAAATGCTTCCCTCAAATGAAAGGTTAAAGCTTCACACACCGAGTGTATACTGCGAGTACAGATACTTGGACAGAAGCATCATTTCACTTAGTTTGCACAATAACTCCTCTTGGAGATTTTATAATGTTCTGCAGGTGACTTTCTGTGTACTCTCATATATAAGTCTTATAAATTTAGATACAACTTAAACATGTGGCAGCTGTGAATACAGCAAATTTGCCTTAACCAGCTGAACAAGACATGCAGGCTGACAGTAAATATTGCTCTACAAGTCTGGATCCTTTAGACCAAAGAGAATGCCATAACAATCAGTGCCATTGTAGCAATCTGTAATAAAACATGCAAACACCTTTTCAAAGCTTCTTGCTAAACAATAGGCATATAATACTGAGCTGAATTTAACAACCTATCTGTGTGATAGCTGCTTTTTCTCATCCACGCTCAGCTGAGGGAGAGACTGAATTGTGAATAACAATTATAGCAAGACAAAGCTCAGGAGAGAATGCATCCCACATTCTGTGTAAGTTAGACTATATGAAGCACCATTATCACTAGAAAGCTCTAAAGTAAAGTAGCTAATAATAGGTAAACTTACATGAAGGAGCAGTAGATTGCAAGTTATTTACTGGTAATGCAGAGCTTTTAAGCCTGAGAGGTGTACATAAGAACCACTTGAATGGTGAAATTTCTATTTCCTAGGAAATTCCAACAATTTTAAAGTCTATTTTAACTTTTCAACACTACATTTCCAATGAGTGGGAATATACTTGTGTTATTGAATGTGTTGTTGTATGCAGAAACTACATATTTAGTCATAATTTGAATGGTCACTTAATTTCAAGAAAACGAATGCTGAAAGCTTGAGCTTCCAGCCACTCAGGCTTTTGGTGTTGTCTGCTCACTGAGCTTTAGTGCACTGTCAAAGTAAGAGAGCCTGCAAATTACAGATGTGATAAACTTTAAAGATTCACAGTCTAGCAGCCATGAATCTACCTTATCTCCTATAAGCTTTGATAAGCATGCAGAGTGTCGCTCCGCATTTCCTTTTTGTGGCACAAGGTCTGAGTGATGTCTGAGTGTGGAACAGTTAACATCTCAGCAGGACTTGCCATCTAAGCTCAGAGTTTCGGCCATCACGCTTCACCTGAGGAGCTGAGAAAGGTTTGGTACAAACTGAATTCAATTAATTGACTCCTTGGATTTTCATAACTCAGCCTTTCCATGCTGAAACTGTTAGAAGTCCTAAACTGAAGTAGGCATTAACAATTCCTAACTGTAGTGTTGGCTTTTTGTGTGTGTATACTGACATACACAGCTGTGAACCCAATTTGCTTGAGTTGTAGATTTAATGAGATTTGTTTGGGTTTCTTTAAAGAAGTTAGCACTGAGCTGTAAGCATAAGAGGGGAAGTGGAGAAAACCAAGATTAGAAACAGGGACAGCCTGCAGAGGAAATGCTATATTCATGAAGAAAGTGCTGGCTACTGTTGTTTGGGTTTTATTTTGTAATTGCTCCATTAACAACAACCCCACATCTCAGGATGAAGGAAGGGTTTTGTGGAACATAAGAGGAACAGAAGGCTTTCATCAGCACTCGAAAACTGTTATCTGTGCTCTTTGTTTTTTTAGTATAAATCTGGAATACAGAAGCAAAGGAAGAAGGAAGGAAAATAAAAACAAACAGGAGGTATAGAAGATGTGAGGGTTTTCTGACATTTTATATGCAATAATAATAGTAACAAATAATATCACTTATTATTCTTTTGGTTTTAAAATAATTCTAAAGAGAAGAAAAATCCACATTTACCTGTATGGGCAACACCACAAGAGCAACACAGATCATAATGACAACAAGCAGCTTTGAAGGCCATATCTTGGGTGTAACATCCCCAAAGCCCACAGTGGAAAATGTCACTATGCAGAAATAAAGGGAGTCAAAGAGAGTCAGCCTGTTTCCTGCTCGCTCCAGATGCTGAATTCCACAAATACTACGTAGAAAAGAACGAATAAAGACATGAAAAATAAAAACTGTACTTAGGGTCAGTTCAAGTTTCATGATTTTATGTGCAGAGAAGTATTTATTTTCAGAATTGATAACACTACTTAGCTTAGACTTTTTTTTTTTTCCTAAAGAGTAAAAATTAGCATCAAACCAGGTGTGTGTTATTCATATTCAAATGCCATTTATAATGAAAGGAAATGGTTTGTTGGTTACTTGACTAGGTCAGTCACAACTCTGTTGCTAGGCTTTGTTTAGTGGCTGTTGTGAGGGAGAGGTGGTATATAGAACACCATGGATAGATGCAATTCCTTTTGAATCTGGAAGAAAGCAGATGGGATATAGCTACCACCATTCACAATTTCTTTTACAAATGTCTTTTAACTCTTTCAGGGAGTTTGCTGGTATGGCCAAAAAGAGAAAAGGTACATACTGCTTCCTTGAAACCTGTCACTCTTTATGTTGGTCTCTACTCCTTTCTGTGCCAAGAGTTACTAGCACGAACTAGTTCTGAGGGTATTGCATACATAGAATCATAGAATCAGTCAGGGTTGGAAGGGACCACAAGGATCATCTAGTTCCAATCCCCCTGCCATGGGCAAGAACACCCTACCCTAGATCAGGCTGGCCAGAGCCTCATCCAGCCTACTACAAAGATAATGTTGGCCCAAATGAGAAGTGACTGTCTAGAATAAACTGAATGTGAGAACGGCAGGCTATGGGACTGTCAGAAGAATAAACATCCAGGGTCAGCCTTCAGGTAGAAAGTGGAAGATGCCAACTGGTAAGAAGATTCTGCTTGCTGAAAGTACAGAACTTGGTTATGACAGAACAAATGAAGTCAATTCCTTCCAATCACACATTCCTGTGAACCAGTAATTACCTTTCTCATACACAGTATTCTGTTCTTTGGGTTTTGACAAGCAGCAGCAGAATGTGTCCACAGGTCTCTGCTACATCCTGTGTTGCAGATTTTGAACGTATTTCACTTTGAAAAAGCACCATGATAAAGAGCTTCCCGAGTTTCAAATATGATCTTCCCCAATATAGCAACTTTACTTGGATCAGTTATCCCACTCTGAAAAAACACCACGATAAAGAGCTTCCCAAGTTTCAAATATGGTCTTCCCCAATATAGCAACATTACTTGGATCAGTTATTTCTATTTCACTCTGAAAAAAAAAAAACCTACCATGATAAAGAGCTTCCCAAGTTTCAAATATGATCTTCCCTAATATAGCAGAATCACTTAGATCAGTTCAGGCTTTTAAATTACATTCAATCAATGTGTGAACCACCCTGAATAGTTAGTTTGGCTTTTTTCCACCTCTTGGAGTTAGCAGAATGATTTCTCCTCAGAGAACTAGAGAGATAATTGATAAATAATATTGTACTTTTTAGTAATTACTCTAGAACATACCCAAGATGATTTCTTCATATATGGCATGTGGATCGTAATAGTCACTCATTAATATCTGCCATGGCAAGATCTTCGCATCACCAGGGAGACCCTGTGTTTATAACAGCTCTAGCAGTTGTTCTTCTGTTATCTGTTCTCCAAAAATAATTTAGCTGTGGGCAGTGGCATTTCCAGAACATATGGATCAAATTCCCAGTTTCCTTTTCACAGTTCTAGCATTTGTAGTCTTCTCACATCTCAAGATGTTCCAAAAAAGGTGGGGATTTTTACCCTGTTGTTTGCCTAAGTTTCGTACTTCAGTCAGAACTGATACTTTTATATTCCTATCCAATTCATCCCACATTTCTCCCTGGAGTTGTAATCTAGACCTTCCAAAACTTCACTCTGTTCCCAGTTTTTCTTTCTCTATTTTTTCCTTTTCTTTTTTTCTTCAAAGGATTATTATATTTCTGTCCCTGAAAAATATTAAGAGAAGAACTTTAAGGAATTATAGTTGTGAAGTTCTCTTTCTGCCCCAGACAAGGAAATTTGTCAGCTAAATCCTTTCCCAGTGTTAATGTGAAGTAAAGCAACATACTGCAGAGCTGTACAAGTAGGGGGATGGGGCGGGGAGTAGCTATTTAGTGTCATTATTCACATAAGTTGCTTGGAATTTTAAAAGCAGGATGGTGATGGGATTTTAATGCTTGATTGTTATTATTTCTGGCCATTCTGGTGCATTTTCTTCTCTTTAGTTGTCTTTTGTGGGTACATTTCTAAAATGCCTATCTCTGATTTTGGGAATCTGGGTTACAAGGGTGAGGAAAGCAGCAGTTGCACTGAGCCAGTGATATAGTTCTCACATGCCAAGACTACTACACCACACCACTAAGTGTGTGAAATATCTGCAGATGGGGTTGTGTTAAAACATAATGCAGGATCCTAGCATTGGTAGAAATGTTGGGTTTTTTTTATGCTAGTGCCTGTGAAGCTGCTGGCTGTTTGCATGTGCAAAAGGGTCATTTTTACCCTTTGCATCTCATATAATCATAGAATCAACCAGGTTGAAAAAGACCTCCAAGATCATCCAGTCCAACCTAGCACCCAGCCCTATCCAGTCAACTAGACCATGGCACTAAGTGCCAAGGCTTTGCTTGAACGCCTCCAGGGATGGTGACTCCACCACCTCCCTGGGCAGCTCATTCCAATGGCAAATCTCTCTGTGAAGAACCTCCTCCTAACATTCAGCCTATACCTCCCCTGGCACAACTTGAGACTGTCCCCTTGTTCTGTTGCTGCTTGCCTGGGAGAAGAGACCAACCCCCACCTGGCTACAGCCTCCCTTCAGGTAGTTGTAGACAGCAATGAGGTCACCCCTGAGCCTCCTCTTCTCCAGGCTAAACAATCCCAGCTCCCTCAGCCTCTCCTCATAGGGTTTGTGTTCCAGGCCTCTCACCAGCTTTGTCGCCCTCCTCTGGACACGTTCCAGCACCTCAACATCTCTCTTGAATTGAGGAGCCCAGAACTGGACACAGGACTCAAGGTGTGGCCTGACCAGTGCTGAGTATAGGGAAAGAATAACCTCCTTCGTCCTGCTGGCCACACTGTTCCTGATACAGGCCAGGATGCCATTGGCTCTCTTGGCCACCTGGGCACACTGCTGGTTCATGTTCAGCTACTATCTACCAGCACCTCTAGGTCCCTTTCTTCCTGGCGGCTCTCCAGCCTCTCTGTCCCCAGCGTGTTGTGCTGCTTGGGTTGTGATGGGATGGATTCAAAGGTAACAAGAATTTGTACTCTGTGGGTTTTTTTTCAGTATACTTTCAAGAAATGAGAATTGTATCTTCACTTCTTGTTCTTTTTGAGAAACCTTAAGAAAAGTTTTATTACCTTGCTGGTAGGAAGACTCAAGTCAAGAGTCAAGTCTTGGTTAAGGAGATACTATCTTTATTAGTGCTATTAGCTTTCCACAGCCAGCCCATCCATTCTTACTTAAGCTTAATTGAACTAAGTTCCTATATCATGAACCACTTCAATCATTTCTAACTGGAAAGTAAAATTCCCATTGAATTTTTAGAGACCAAGATTTCTTTTTATCAGCTGTACTCCCTTATAGTCCTATATATTTCCATTCCTCGAAGCCATCACAACAATTTTGTGCCTGATCCAAAATGTTGTGGGTTCAAGCTGTTTCTCCTTGAACTCAGTGGGTGTGAGCCAGAGCTTCTCACATTTAGTTAACAATATTAAAGACGTGGGAGCTATTTCTTCTTTGAAGCATAAATTCAGCTCTCCTAACAACTTGTTGAACAAATTAGCTTATTTTCCTCTCAAAATTACTTGCATCACATTTGCAGATCTACCAAACTGTACTTGAAAACTTAACTCTGAAAACATAGAAATTATAAGCCCAAAATTATACCAAGTCTTAATTTTGGTTGGTGTTTTGCTGCTCTGACTTGTGTTTTTGCCAGAGCCTGAGATCACAAAGTCTTAATTTCAGTTGGTGTTATGCTGCTCTGACTTGTGTTTTTGCTAGAGCCTGAGATCACAAAGTCTTAATTTCGGTTGATGTTTTGCTGCTCTGACTTGTGTTTTTGCTAGAGCCTGAGATCACAAAACTGCAGGAAAAAAAATGATTTTCAAGAGATAACTTTATGGGAGTCTGATTACCAAATTAACTATTAACTCTTTTACTTCTCCCTCAAGAATATAATGCTTTAATCTCACCATCACTGCCTCCAAAGAAAGGTTACTTTAGCATCTACAGCATGCACCTATCTACTTGGGTTACCTGATCACACTGCATAGAGCGAGCAGTGGAAAGTTATTGGCTTTCCCCAAGTCCACATGGAGTAGTTACTTCATTCACCACAACTTATTGACTTCTTTTAATATAACCTAATCCATTCCATGAATAGTAGTATTGACTTCTTTATTTCTTCTTAATTAAATGTTAAAGTACTGAATTAAATGTTAAAGTACTGTGTGCAGTTCTGGAGCCCCCAACACAAGAAGGATATGGAACTGCTGGAGCGAGTCCAGAGGGGAGCCACGAAGATGATCAGAGGGCTGCAGCAGCTCTGCNCACAAATTCTGCACACACCAATACAGTGAGCCTATGCTCTTGTCTGCTTCCCTAACATAATGAAATATGCAGTAACTTGGACTTAGTCTTTTGGCCATTTTTCTGTTTTATAGTGGCATTTTTATGTCACCCTTCTTGCTTCCTCTTTCATCCCATGAAAAACAATCACTTACTTGCCTATCCCTGGGTAAACACAATGGTTCCAAACAGGAAAAAGGCAATGCTCACACCAACTTGTTCTTGTGGAGAAAACAAATCACTGTCATAAGAAATACCTAATTAAAACATAGGCCCCAATTCAGCACTTTCTATAATCAACTTCAGATTTCCTGTAAATTCAGCAAGGCTGTCATTTCACAGGGGACCTAAATGATCAGTTACAACAAAACAAAACTGGAGGAGCTTTAGCATTATTAAACCTAAATGTATTGCAGACTTCTAGAGATCAGAAGCATGATTTTAAACACTCTACCACTACTGCACTTGAAAAAACAAAAACTAAAGATAGTAAGGTGTAATCTCTGAAGAATAGCCATGTTTAGTTTAGATATCGTTTGAACTTTAGAGAGTTCAATCTTCATTTTACGGGAAGTTTTCTTTCTAATTCCAGGAATCTTTTGTTTGCTCAAGTATTGCACATACCAAAAGTAACTCCTGTTTGTAAATAACCTATTTCCAAATGCAGTACAGAAATGCTGTAAATACCTGTCCTAGATTTTAATAGTATTTTCTCTATGAGATAATACTGTGCTGTGTACTCTTGTTCTACAAAAGGTGAAGGTGTTGCTGATCACCTTACCTGTGGACCTAAAAACCTACTGCTTTGTGACAGAACCTCTTAATTCTTCTGTCAATACTGAAGAAGAGGCAAAGAAAAAGAGCAAGGGGTGAGCATAAACTGCATTAAGTGAACAAGGAGGAGACAATCAGAAAAGACTCTACATAGGACAGAATAGAATCAACCAGGTTGGAAGAGACCTCCAAGATCAGCCAGTCCAACCTAGCACCCAGCCCTAGCCAGTCAACTAGACCATGGCACCAAGTGCCTCATCCAGGCTTTTCCTGAACACCCCCAGGGACAGCGACTCCACCACCTCCCTGGGCAGCCCATTCCAATGGCAACTCACTTTCTCTGTGAAGAACTGCCTCCTAACATCCAGCTACAAATGCAGTAAATGATAGGATCACAGGATCACAGGATGTTAGGGGTTGGAAGGGACCCAAAGAGATCATTGAGTCCAACCTCCCTGCCAGAGCAGGACAATCCTATCTAACACAGATCACAGAGGAACACATCCAGACAGGCCTTGAAAGTCGCCAGAGAAGGAGACTCCATGACCTCCCTGGGGAGCCTGCTTCAGTGCTCTGTGACCCATACACTAAAGGAGTTCCCCCTTGTGTTGAGGTGGAACCTCTTTTGNTCTGCTGGACACACTCCTAATACAGCCCACTTCAGCAATCATGCTGAAATGTATTTATTAACTGAACCACAATATATTTACTAACTGGACCAAAAAAGCCCCTGCTGGACATTGTGGCTTCTTAATAGTCAAGGATAAAGCCACTGTTATACCAAATATCTCAGACATTTTTGCAACTCTTATGGCCCTTCACAGAATCATTTAGGTTGAAAAGGACCTCTAACATCACCAAGTTCAACCACTGCCTAACTCTACCAAGTCTGGTGCTAAACTATGTCCCTCAGCACCAAATTCATCTTTTAAACATGACCAGGAACAAGTTTCAAACACCTCTCTTGTGAGCCTGTTGCAGTGTTTGAGAACCTTTTCAGTGAGTGTTTCATCTAGCAACCATTCTAAACCTCCCCTGGCACAAATTGAGGCCACTTCCTCTTGTCCTACCAGTTGTTGCTAGAGAGAAGAGATGTACAATACATCTCAATACAATCTTGACCTCAATACAACCTCCTGTCAGGTAGTTGTAGAGAGAGAGGTCTTCCCTCAGCCTCCTTTTCTCCATGCTAAACCATTCCAGTTGCCTTAGCTGCTCCTCACAGGACTTGTTCTCGAGACCTTTCACCAGCTTTGTTGCCTCTCTCCAGCACTTCAACATCTCTTTTGTAGTGAGGGCCCCAAAACTGAATCCAGTACTCACGGTGTGGCCTCGCCAGTGCTTCATCAGACACTCCAGTGTGTCTGTTTTTCAGGCATCTTTTCTTTCCAGAGACCAGCACATGTTTTCATACAAAACACTTCCCTTGTTTTTCAGAGTGACAGAAGGCATAAATTACCTCAACGGGCGTTAAATCAAGCTCTTTAGTTCTGTGAGACTTTGAATACAAGCTGATGTAGAGGTGCTGAACTCTTTCTCTCACTACACAGCAAGCCCACCACGTTAGAAATTCATGCTGAATTTCTTTCCATCTGGAAAAGCCATCTTTTTCTGTATTCTAACTCTATCTTTTTCCTAAATGGTGGTGTTTGATGATACCATTATTGTTTACCCATGGCATCTAATACAAGCATTTTCTTTCCCCAAATCACAGTACATTATATGCAGCTAATGGTTGCAAAAGCTCAACTTATAAAAATAAACTTCCAGTGGTAAGCCATGTGGCTTCCTGAAACTGCAGAACATCTTGTTAAGCAGAACAGGATATTATGAAATGACCAATTATATATAAACGTCTGTGGAAACCGAGTGGGAACCCTTCCACTGATGCTGCATTTGGTAAAATGAGAAGTGGAGCTGTAATGAAACAACTCTGGCCACTGAGGCTGCAGAGCCCCACTCGGGCAGGATTCAGCACACTGCATTTCCAGCCTCACAGTCTCAAAGAACTATCTGTATTTTTTGTATGCTTTCAGACTGACCCAGAGCTTTGGTGGTAAACAAAGTAAACCTTGGCACTGCAACTTCAGTGTGTCAATACTCTTGTGGCTCAGAGCCTGCTGGACTGCTCACACAAGGAGTCAAGTAACTATTCAGGGAGAATCATGCAGTCAATACTTCAACCACCAGATAGTCTTCACCTGCAGTGTGTTGCAGAATTAGGTAATACTACAGACCTGTTCTTTCTCAGGAAGAATAAAGAAGTAATCTACTCATAATATTCAGAAAATACATGTACTGTGCTGGAAAATTCAAATGCAGATTTCTAATTTAATGCACCAAAATATGTTATGCATTAGAACATGAAGCTTAATGTTTCTTGCAATAGTTTTGAAACACTCTTAAGAGTGTAACAGTCGTTATGCAAACCACCCACATTGCCTCCATCAAACTGAATTAACAATTGAAAGAGTTGTTATCCAAATATTTCTTAGAATCACAGAATCAGTCAGGGTTGGAAGGGACCACAAGGATCATATAGTTCCACCCCCCCTGCCATGGGCAGGGACACCCTACTCTAGATCAAGCTGGCCACAACTGATCATCCAACCTGGCCTTAAACACCTTCAGGGATGGGGCCTCAACCACCTCCCTGGGCAATCCAGTCCAGGCTCTCACCACTCTCATGCTGAACAACTTCCTCCTCACAGCCAGCCTGAATCTCCCCACCTCCAGCTTCGCTCCATTCCCCCAGTCCTGTCACTCCCTGATATGCTAAAAAGTCCCTCCCCAGCTTTTTTGTATGCCCTTTTCAGATATTGAAAGGCCACAAGAAGGTCACCTTGGAGCCTCCTCTTCTCCAGACAGAACAGTCCCAACTCTTTCAGTCTGTCCTCATAGCAGAGGCGCTCCAGCCCTCTGAGCATCCTCGTGGCCCTCTTACATGTGCATAATCAGCAACTAACCCAGCCTGCAGAATCAGGTTAGGAACGGGAGACAGAGTATTGATCACGACAAGTATAAATAGATTTAATTTCCTAGTGACAGAATGCAGTTAGAAATATGAAGAAAAGCTAAAGGATGCAATCTAGCTCTAGGACTCTTGTCAGGATGTGGGCTGAACCTAGGTTTGCTTTGAGGTAACTCACTGAAAATGATATTCAATTTCCAAAGCCTGGTATTATGCCACTATAGAAACCATTTAATGACATACTTGACAGATTTTAGACGTGCTGAACTTGGATTTTAATCATCAGATTTGTTTAGACAAACGTCTTGAACCACAGAAAATTGGTTAAGAGATGCTAACAGTAATAATGAAGTGGAAACTCGCTCTTTTAAACCTGAAAGATCAGGTTCTACTATGGAAGTACCTTTTCTTTGTCATTTTGATTATTTGCTCCTTTTTGAAGCAAGTAGTCATTATTGATTAGACTGCTGCTGGTGATAACGAAAATCCAGCTTTGTATTTGTCCTCTATGACTGTGAATTCAAACCCACATTCTGTTTCTTTCCCTTTTATGAAAGTGATAGAGATGGCCTGTATCAGGAACAGTGTGGCCAGTAGGACGAGGGAAGTTCTTCTTTTCCTGTACTCAACACTGGTCAGGCCACACCTTGAGTACTGTGTCCAGTTCTGGGCTCCTCAACTCAAGAAAGATGTTGAGGTGCTGGAATGTGTCCAGAGAAGGGCAACAAAGCTGGTAAGGGGCCTGGAACACAAACCCTATGAGGAGAGGCTGAGGGAGCTGGGGGTGTTTAGCCTGGAGAAGAGGAGGCTCAGGGCAGACTTCATTGCTGTCTACAACTACCTGAAGGGAGGCTGTAGCCAGGTGGAGGTTGGTCTCTTCTGCCAGGCAACCAGCAACAGAACAAGGGGACACAGCCTCAAGTTGTGCTGGGGGAAGTATAGGCTGGATGTTAGGAGGAAGTTCTTCCCAGAGAGAGTGATTGGCATTGGAATGGGCTGCCCAGGGAGGTGGTGGAGTCACCGTCCCTGGGGGTGTTCAGGAAAAGACTGGATGAGGCACTTAGTGCCATGGTTTAGTTGACTGGATAGGGCTGGGTGATAGGTTGGACTGGATGATCTTGGAGGTCTCTTCCAACCTGGCTGATTCTATTCTATTCTGAAAGGTAAAAAGAGGCAAACAGATTCTCAAGTTGGCTGGATAAAGTTTGTAGAAGGCCTGAAACAGAAAAAATAGCCTACAACCATACTGGATTAGGCAAAAGGCTCCTCTGATTCAGTGTCCTGCTTCTTCTAAGAGAAGTAAGAGTGTCCTGCTTCTTCTGAGAGAAGTAAGAGGTTTGGGTTTTTTTTTTATGAAAGAATAACCAAAAACACATTATGGAAAGATTCTCCTCCAAAATACTCTGCCTGCAATAAAAGAACTTGTCCTTCTGTGAGGACAGACTGAAAGAGTTGGGGCTGTTCAGTCTGGAGAAAAGGAGGCTCCAAGGTGACCTTCCTGTGGCCTTTCAGTATCTGCAGGGGGCCTACAAAAAAGCTGGGGAGGGACTTTTTAGGCTGTCACAGGGAGTGACAGGACTGGGGGGAATGGAGCAAGGCTGGAGATGGGTAGGTTCAGGCTGGATGTGAGGAGGAAGTTGTTCAGCATGAGAGTGGTGAGAGCCTGGAATGGGTTGCCCAGGGAGGTGGTTGAGGCCCCGTCCTGGAGGTGTTTAAGGCCAGGCTGGATGAAGCTTTGGGAAGCCTGATGTAGGGTACAGTGTCCCTGCGCATGGCATGGGGGTTGGTACTAGATGATCCTTGTGGTCCCTTCCAACCCTGACTGATTCTGTGATTCTATGATTCTGTAGTAATTCAGTATGCACAGCCAAGCTGTGGGCCAAAAGCAGACTTTCTCTGCTTTTCTCAGCTCCGTGACCACCCTTAGTCTTCCAGTTAGTCTTCACTAATTTCAAACCACTGCCCCTTGTCCTATCATCACAGGCCTTTGTAAACAATCCCTCTGCAGCCTTCTTGTAGCCCACTTCAAATACTGGCAGGCTGATATTAGGTCTCCTCAGTCTTCTCTTCTCCAGGCTGAACAATCCCAGCTCCCTCAGCCTGTTCTTGTGGGAGAGATGTTCCAGCCCCTTTGTGGCCTTCCTCTGGACCTACTCCATAAGGTCTATGTCCTTCCTGTGTTGAGGGCTCCAGAGCTGGATGCAGTACTCCAGGTGAGGTCTCACCAGGGCAAAGTGGCAGAATCACATCTCTGCATCTGCTGGCCATGTATCTTTTGACGCAGGCTAGAAGTTACTCATAACATGACCTAATTCAACCCACAGCATATTTTAATGACAAATGGATTTAAATTAACTGCTATGTATTCATTTTGATTTACATTACACTCAAAACCTGACAACTTCTCCTTTCCTACTTCCATCCTCTTAGGACAGACTTCTGTGGAATAGCATTTTGGAATCTTCCTCCTAGGATTCTTTCAGTTCGTTGTCTTCTTATCAGATTTTGCCCTTTCATTTAATTCTCAAGGATATTCATCATGGCTCTTCCTTGTACTTCCATCCATTTTGACATCTCTTTGACAGCCTCTCATTTGTTTGCATTTTGAATTCAACTCTTTCTTGTTGCTCTCACTGCTATTAAAATAACTGCTTCAGGACAAGCCAAGTCTATCTTCCTGCAGTTACGAAGTGTTCTTAACACCTTAAACAAAAATTAATTTCTCAGAAATTTACAGATAAGTAATATTCAGGAAGAATGATCTTTCACTGCTTATCCTGCTGTGAAACTCAGACTAATAGTAAATACAAGCTGCAGTGGGCTAAAACTTGCAAGTGATTCACAGCAGGTATCACTTGGCTTATCTGCCTTAACCATAGGCATATGGGGTACAGCCCTTTGGAAAGCTAACAGGTGAAATTTTCCTTCCCAGCTTGAATCTCCCTAAAATACATATTCAGTTGCAGAGTTATACCCAAGCTCTGTCAGAGCAGAGTTTTATTTGTCGACTTGGAAGAAACTGCTGGCCTTATTTCTATCTCACTCACAATCTTTTAACATGCTACTGCAGTCACTCCTCCTCACTGGATGCATTAAGCTCATCTCTTTTGTTCACATTTGTTTTCATCACCAATTATACAAAAGGACTGCACAGTGCCAATATTCATCAGTAGAAGACACAGAGAACTGAGACCAGAAAGCTGATTTTTCCTGAGACAGAATGTAGGCTCTGAGGCTCCCTTGGTCTACCTCACAAATTCTACTCTCCTCAGTCCAGGTCCTGCAAGTCTAGCTTGTAGAGTGATTATTCTGTATGGAATTATTTTGTATGTTATGTATAACCAAAGTAAGAAAAGCTAGTCATGGACTGTCACTAGAATGGAGTGTTTCTGTTTACTAGAAACAGCTTTTCATTAATTTACTGACCTTATGGATTCTTTTATTAGGCATCTAAAAGGGAGCAAAGCACTTCTTCAGGAAGAACAACAGACTATGCATTTATAAGAGTATAGGGTGAATAAATAGAAGACCCAGACATGTAGGCTAGAAGCCAATGAGAAATATCTTCTGCTCATGGCAGCTGCTTGCTGTGCTTTATATATAATCTTTCTGAGAACAAAGGGGAGAGGTTTGCAGATAGGGAGAGGAGACAGATGGAACATGATGGACTTACTTAAACATTCTGAGAAAGCCAAACGAAGACGGCTGTGAAATGCTATCATTTTGTAGGAACACAGCGATAGAGATCTGTTGTGTTCCTCTTATTGCACAGTGTTTAGGCTTACAATGGGGGGGGGGGATGATGTTCATTCTGCAGATGGATATTTATAGATCAGTGAACACTAAAGCTTTACAATAACTTAAATGAGGATGCAGTTGGCTCCGTTTTGGTTCCGCTTATTTCACTATTATTTACTTTTAAAGAACTTCTATAAACTTAAGATGGTAATTTAAATAATTGTTCAAATGCTGAACAGTGAACATAAGCAGATGCTCTAGTATTTTTAATAATAACTTTTTAAAGTGAACGTAACAGCTGTGCACATGACTTAAATTATGAAGTTCTGCTGCTTTAAAATGCAGCAACCTCCTTGTATTTGTAAAACGAAGCATACTTGTCCTCCAAGTCACCTCTATGGATGAAGAGTTTAGGTAACAGAATTTACATTGTTCTCCCTTCTGAAAACTAAATTTAGGAGTGTTTAAGGTAAATAAAAGGCTGTTGTCACATCACATTGAACCAGTAGTGTACCCTGCTGGCACTTGAAGCCCTGTGAAATCGTTAACTCATTGGTGTCCAGGAGCACCTCTCCTGTGAGGACCGACTGAAAGAGTCTGAAAGAATGTAGTTTGTTCTGTAGTACATGTACTGAAAGGGTTGGGGCTGTTCAGTCTGGAGAAAAGGAGGCTCACAGGTGACCTTCTTGTCACCTTCCAGTATCTGCAGGGGGCCTACAAAAAAGCTGGGGAGGGACTTTTTAGGCTATCACAGGGGGTAACAGGACTAGGGGGAATGGAGCGAAGCTGGAGGTGGGGAGATTCAGGCTGGACGTGAGGAGGAAGTTGTTCAGCATGAGAGTAGTGAGAGCCTGGAATAGGTTGCCCAGGGAGGTGGTTGAGGCCCCATCCCTGAAGGTGTTTAAGGCCAGGTTGGATGAGGCTTTGGCTAGCCTGATGTAGGGTAGGGTGTCCCTGCCCATGACAGGGGTGTTGGAACTAGATGATCCTTGTGGTCCCTTCCAACCCTGACTGATTCTGTGATTCTATGATTCTTTTCTCTGTTAGCATTATGAGTACCTTTCTATCCAAAATAAGGCATCATTTAAACTTATTTCATACACACAGGTGTTGTCAATGTTGGCACCTTTGCCAGTGAGGTCACATGTGTGGCAAATAAAGGCCACTAGTTACTGTCAAAGCTGTAGCCTCTGTGTCAACATCAGAAACAGTTTTTCATCATTTCTTTGATTCCTCTTAGCTCTTGCAAGCTTGTTCCATTCTTGGGGTGCTGTCATGATCTTCTTTGTGAAGAACTCTCAAGATCATGAAGGGTAGTGACAAGAGATAGATTGACAATTAAATGGGAGTAGGACTGAACTCTAATCAACAGTGGAGAAAAATCTGACAGTGGAGAAAAACAATTACACAAATACCCTGCAGGTTGCCAGTGAGGTTTGCAGAGGTAAATTCTGTGCATGTGCATTTCTGTTAGGGGTTTTTTTTTCAGTTCAGCTGCAACATTCCATGAAATTTTTAATGCAAAGAAACATTGCTCTGACCACAAGCAAAATGGAAACACACACTGCATTGCTGCTCTACAAGGGTATTGTCTGTCAGGCTGGTTAAGTAGACGGCTCAAGACAACTGCACTGAGGTCCAATCTCTAAAACACTTTCTGTAGACTCGTGATGAGAGGAAAGTTCACTGAAAAGACCAGTACATGATCCACAGGGTGCATAGGAAATGTGACTTAAATGCTTATATGGTATACTTCATCTCCTTTATTTTATAGTTATCTGTTATTAAAAAACAAGAGCATAAGTGAAAATGTATGCCACTTGTTTGTCTTTCTACTGATAAGGTATTTTTACTTCCAAGTTGTCTCCTTGCTTACCTACTGTCATAGCTAGAAAGAACTTGTTTGGACAATGACCAGGGAAACAACTGGCCTGTAAACGAGACATAATTAAGTGCTAGGGTTAATGCTTAGATTTGCTGAAATACCCAAAAGGGAGCAAACATGAGATAGAAGTTGTCTAGTGGGATGAAAATTATAGGAGGCAGCAGCTAGTAGATAAAGCAATATTACAGTTTAGTCTAGTACATATCACAGAAGTAGAGTCCTTTATTCGTTGAGTTTCTGCTTGGAAACTTAGCAATCCTTCTAGCTGTGAGACAGAGGACTTAGGTACCTAGGACTCTCTGTGTCTTGTTTGCTTTGATCAGCAGGCTCCATGGTTTCACTGTTGTTAACACTAATGGGATTTTTAAAGGAAATGTTTTGGTTGCCTGAAAAAGCCTGAACTCTAGAACAAGTAAAGAAGTTCCTTAAAGTCATACAAGTTTTAATGAAGTCTATCTGAGTATTCTTCTTTGGGTTACTGTTCTGACCATGTGTTTATCTGAAGAAAAACTTTCAAGACTGATAATTTCTTTGTCTGGAAATCAATGGATCCATCTATATAATTCTTTCAAGAAAAAAAAAGAATGAAACCCAACACCTCAGAGGTGTATCCTGAGGTATGAGGTGTGATCGTTCAACAATCACAAGTACATTTATGATGAAATCCTAACACAGTGCATTCCCAAAAAAGCATGCAGGATTAGAATGTAAGTTGATAGAATCATAGAATCAACCAGGTTGGAAGAGACTGCCAAGATCATCCAGTCCAACCTAGCACCCAGCCCTAGCCACTCAACTAGACCATGGCACTAAATGCCTCATCCAGGCTTTGCTTGAACACCTCCAGGGACGGCGACTCCACCACCTTCCTGGGCAGCCCATTCCAATGCCAATCAGTCTCTCTGGCAAGAACTTCTTCCTAACATCCAGTCTATACCTCCTCTGGCACAACTTGAGAGTGTGTCCCTTTGTTTTATTGCTGGTTGCCTGGGAGAGGAGACCAACCCCCACATGGCTACAGCCTCCCTTCAGGTAGTTGTAGGCAGCAATGAGGTCACCCCTGAGCCTCCTCTTCTCCAGGATAAACACCCCCAGCTCCCTCAGCCTCTCCTCACAGGGATGTGTTCCAGGCCTCTCACCAGCTTTGTCACCCTTCTCTGGAGATGTTCCAATATCTCAACATCTCTCTTGAATTGAGGAGCCCAGAACTGGACACAGGACTCAAGGTGTGGCCTGACCAGTGTTGAGTACAGGGGCAGAATAACCTCCCTCAAGATCTTCTCCTCCTTTTGTACTACATTTGTAAGCACGCTGCTTTGCTGTGGAATGTCTCTAGGTATGGTATTCTGTGCCCAAAGGTAATGGCAATTTGATTTCATGCCTGTCGTTAAGTTCACAGCCTGCAAAGTCAACCCACGGTTTCTGCCCAAGTGTTCACTAAATGAATACCAATTATTTGTTATTCCTTACTGCTGTGAGTCAGGCACTTCCACTCTAATATGCAGCATATATATTTCTTCATATATATTGCAGAAATGTACAACTTACACAAAAAAAATAGCTATGTTTTGGCAACGAATGGGAGCATGCATTCAGCCTTAAGTTACATTTGGGTTCCTGTACATGTATACAGTTGGTTATTTTTCTGGGGTTGAGAGGTGACAAAACTCAATATAATTTACTAATTTAAACTTTAACACAAAGTTTTAGCTGTCAATGGAAGTACAGAACTCACTGTAACCAGAGTGATGTTTATCTGGATTATAACCTAAAGGGTCTTGATTTACAGAATCACAGAATTTCTTAGATTGGAAAAGACCTTCAAGATCATCGAGTCCAATCATTACCTTCACACTGACAAGCCCTTGACTAACCCAAATCCCTCAGGACAACACCTAAGCACTATGAATTGCTGTGGTTGGAAAGGACCACCAGGATCATCCGGTCCAACCTTCATCCCAGCATCCTTAGGACTTACAGAGTTTGTGGGAGAGAAAGAATGGAAAGTGGTGTCTGCTAACAGTGGTAGAAATATAAATTCATTGGAGCTGAGCTACCATTTAAAGGTTAATCTTTAACACTCTCTAACACCAGGTTGATGTTTAATTGTGACAAGATTAAACAACTGACCTCTATATTTTGGCAAAGTCTTCTGTGGAAGCCCACAAGCAGCTATCAGAGAGGGAGTTTACAAACAAAATTTCTGCAATGAATCAGTTTTCTTTACTTCCTTTATTTAAGCTCAGCAAGTTAATTTGGCAATTCAAGAGGGATGTTGAGGTGCTGGAACGTGTCCAGAGAAGGGCAACAAGGCTGGTGAGGGGCCTGGAACACAAGCCCCATGAAGAGAGGCTGAGGGAGCTGGAGTTGTTTAGCCTGGAGAAGAGGAGGCTCAGGGCAGACCTCATTGCTGTCTACAACTTCCTGAAGGGAGGTTGTAGCCAGGTGGGGTTGGTCTCTTCTCCCAGGCAACCAGCAACAGAACAAAGGGACACAGTCTCAAGTTGTGCCAGGGGAAGTATAGGTTGGATATTAGGAGAAAGTTCTTCACAGAGAGAGTGATTTGCCACTGGAATGGGCTGCCCAGGGAGGTGGTGGAATCACCGTCCCTGGGAGTGTTCAGGAAAAGACTGGATGAGGCACTTAGTGCCATGGTCTAGTTGACTGGCTAGGGCTGGGCGATAGGTTGGACTGAATGATCTTGGTGGTCTCTTCCAACCTGGTTGATTCTATTCTATTCTATTCTATTTTATTCTGACCGCTCTGGCATGAGGGATGGGAGTCCTGTTGTTGATATATAGAGGAATCCATGGACAGGTATTTGTTTATCTCCCAAATGTGATCCTATGTTTGGATGCCTGTATACCCCTCTAGTCATTACTTATCTGAAAAACAATTGTCTGAGCACTATAGTAACTCTAGAGGAAAATGAGAATCATTTTTCTTTTAAGGTTCATTGTAAATGCACTAAAATCTGTCTGCTTCTTTTTAGATCATCTCACATCACCTCCCTAGCTCTGCCAAAGTCTCAGAGGTGTCCTTTCGATATTCCATAAAATTATGCTTAATACAAACAGAGTGTGAATGAATAATTCCTAGTGTCTGATGCCAGCGTCTGTTAGCACAACCAAAGTTGTATCAACATCTTTTTTTAACTCCTCACTTTCTAGTTTGAGAAATATGAACTTTGCTAAACTTTACATCCTTAAAATACAGTTGGAATACGAAGCAGACAACAAAAGTGAACAAATCACTAGTTACACTGATCATAAATCATCATAATTAATTACTGCTCATCAGAGACCCAGAATAACTGGTGGCATCTAATAATACAGTTAAATGTGTTAGCATAAACCACCATAAACACCAAATTTCAGCAAAGTAAAATAGTTTGTCAGCCTGATGAATCAGTCAATGAGAGATACATTTATTTTTTCTTAAGTCTGCATGCTAATGACAACTTCATTTTTAAGCCAGGAATTGTGAGTGATGATGGTCTGCTGCCAAGCATTGAATTTGAAGTGGTGAAGTAACATCCTCAACACAATTAGTCATCCGTTGTTACACATGGCATTCTATTTGCTGCTTTCTAAAATGATAAAATGTTCCCAAGTCTGCATGTGAGTATTGGGTTTTTCTTTTCACTGCAGAGATAAAATGAAACATGTAAAACAGAAGCCTTCCTGTAGTGAAAGAGATGGAAGACACAAGCTTTTGACACTTAACATGTCCAATTGTCCTTGTAGCTGCTTCTTAAAGCAGGACTTTTATCTGTTTTTTACAGAAGTCCTCCCAAAACAAATGCAAAATCTAAGATTTCTTTTACCATTCGAAAGAAAGAGCATTTCACAACTTGCAGACTGGGGCTGTGTTCTAATGGATTTTGATTCCAGCATTTTAGGTGACAAGATTTTCCTGTCACTTCTGAAAACATCATAGACTCATAGAATCATAGAATCAACCAGGTTGGAAGAGACCTCGAAGGTCATCCACTCCAATCTGTCACCAGCCCTATGCAGTCAACTAGACCATGGCACTAATTGCCTCATCCAGTCTTTTCTTGAACACCTCCAGGGACAGCAATTCCACCACCTCCCTGGGCAGCCCATTCCAAGGGCAAATCACTCTTTGTGTGAAGAACTTCCTCCTAACATCATGCCTGTTTGGCATAGGCAGGTTACATTTTCACACAAGGTATCCACTTACAGCAGGTCTATGCATGCACATGTGTTTATAAAGCAATGTGTTTAAAAGCTTACTGAAGAACCCACATCCTAACAATCTGTATGCCTCTGCACACCTGTCGAGTTTGCCTCCATCTCTCCCTATGTCTCAGTCCCCCAAACCTGGTCTCTGACTGTTCTATTCTTTTTCAAGACGTGTTGATACTTTTGCAGACATCTCAAATGCATATTGCATGTATTAAAACATGATAGTTGCTTTTTGGTAACAGAATATGGCATTCCCCTCTTGGAGAAGAGGAGACTGAGGGGAGACCTCATTCGTGTTTATAAATATCCAAAGGGAGAGTGCCAAGAGTCTGGAGCCAGGCTCTGCTTGGTGATGCCCAGTGACAGGACAAGGGGCAGTGGATGGAAGTTGAGGCATTGGAAGTTCCATGGAAAGATGAGGAGGAATTTTTTCACTGTGAGGGTGAGGGAACACTGGAACAGACTGACCAGGGTGGGTTGTGGAGTCTCTCTGTCTGGAGACATTCAAAACCCTCCTGGAAGCTTTCCTGTGTGATCTGCTCTAGGTGATCCTGCTCTGCCAAGGGGGTGATCTTTGGAGATCCCTTGAAAAAAAAACAAGTATGGGATCGAATATAATAAGAAAAGATGAGGAAAAGGCAGAGATACTTAACACCTTCTTCGCCTCAATCTTCAATAGTGGGACAGGTTGTCTTCAGGACAACTGGCCTCCTGAGCTGGCAGGTGGAGCCAGGGACCAGTATAGTCCCACTATAATACAGGAGGAAGCAGTAAGGGACCTGCTAAGCCACTTGGATCCTCACAGGTCCACGGGACCAGAAGGGATCCATCCTAGGGTGCTGAGAGAGCTGGCAGATGAGCTGGCCAAGCCACTCCTCATCATTTATCAACAGTCCTGGCTCACTGGAGAGGTCTCCAGAGACTGGAAGCTGCCAGTGTGATGCCCATCCACAAGAAGGGCCAGAAGGATGGAACTGAGAAATTCCAGACCTGTCAGCCTGACCTCTGTGCCAGGCAAGGTCATGGAACAGGTCATCTTGAGTGCCATCACAGAGCACCTACAGGATGGCCAAGG
>WAAF01016386.1:213473-287298 GCA_013400475.1 Tricholaema leucomelas
GTGTCCAGAGAAGGGCAACAAAGCTGGTGAGAGGCCTGGAACACAGCCCTGTGAGGAGAGGCTGAGGGAGCTGGGGGTGTTTATCCTGGAGAAGAGGAGTCTCAGGGTGACCTCATTGCTGCCTACAACTACCTGAAGGGAGGCTGCAGCCAGGTGGGGGTTTGTCTCTTCTCCCAGGCAACCAGCAACAGAACAAGGGGACACAGTCTCAAGTTGTGCTGGTGGAGGTCTAAGCTGGATGTTAGGAGGAAGTTCTTCCCAGAGAGAGTGATTGGCATTGGAATGGGCTGCGCGGGGAGGTGGTGGAGTCACCATCCCTGGTGGTGTTCAAGAGGAGACTGGATGGGGCACTTAGTGCCATGGTCTAGTTGATTGGCTAGGGCTGGGTGCTAGGTTGGACTGGCTGATCTTGGAGGTCTCTTCCAACCTGGCTAACTCTATGATAATTTTCTGTGTTAGCAAGCCATAATTGGTTAATATTAGCAATGCTTTAATCATTTCCCACAAAATTAAAACAAAAAACCCAACAAATATTGTCAAAAAAAGGATGCTATGGAGACAGGCTTTCAGAATTGTATTTCAAACAGTCCAAATGTTACAAGATAAAAAATAATCTACTTTTTATTCCCTTTTTCATAATTTTGAAAAGTATTTTAGGTTGTTTTTTTGTAATTCTGCATCATTTTCCACAATATTTTCCAAATCCCTCTCAAATATTTTTAGTGCATCTTCAATGGAAAGTTGTCCAGATTATTGCAAATAGCAGCAGAGTCTGGTACCTGAGGGACATTCTCACATCCCATGAAACTTACTGGGGAAAATATTGCAATAGCAGCTGACAAACATTTTGTCTCCTCCTTGGGCAGGAGTTAGATTTTGTATCTATTTTTACACTTAAGTATAATATGATTCCCGAATTTGCTGTATCTTCACATAGCAGGGAAAAAAAAGGATCACAAATTATTCCCAGGATAGAGGCTGAAAACTTTCAGAATGGAAAGTAATTTATGCCCAACAGCAAGAGTAAAATTCTTGCAAGCCATGCTGAAAATTCTTTCTAGTGTCTGTTAAAGATGCTAATTTCAACAACACGCTACTGGGTCGTGAAGTTGCCATTGCATTGAAGGGAGATTTACCTGACCTATAACATAGAATTGCATAGCATATTAAAATACTAAAATATGGTATGGTACAGCAACAGGGAATGAAAAAATGTAGGTAAGTTTATTTTGTCTTTTAAGTTTATTAAAATTGAACCTTTCCCACCTTTATCTGAATCCATTTTCAGGATAATAAATGATCTGCAACCTGTGCTAGAACATCAGCAAAGCTTTGATTGTTAACCCCAAATGACCGCAAGTACCTGGAGCTCCAGCTCCTCTTCCAGGGTGCAATAAAACAACAGAAAACTCTCAGTCCTGTTGTTTACATCCTTCATTTAACACTTATCTCTACATTAAAAAAAAAACAGAGGAGGATTTCCTTACAAAGTATCTGTTCTTTGCATTCCATTTTCCAGAGGCTTTCTGAAGGACAGCTCAGTACCATTTAGTCTGATGATTTTTTATTTTCAGAAGAAGACAGCTACAAATGTACCTCTCACACTCAGAAGGTAATTTAGTTTGAACTCGCTAACATTTATGACTTTGTTCCACAGTAAATAGACTACTCCAATTATTATTAATTTCACTGGCCTCTGTGTCTACTTCTAAATGTTCCATTACATCAGTTGCATAAAGAATTCCCCACATGTTGCATGGGAAAGATGCTGACCTAATTATTTTGGAAATAACTATGTAGAAACATCTAAAAAGATTAACAAAGGAAATATTATGTCACTAGCTAATTAGTAACTGAAATAGCATGAAAATCTCTGTATAATTATCTAAGTTTCCATAGAAACCATGCTTGATGAGTTTGATTGGGCTTCCATACTTCGGCTCTCCCTATAATAAACATTTCTGTTCTGCCTTTCACAAGCAATTATCCAGTTGTTCAGCAGCATAGATCCTTACCTTACTTTCTAACATCACTTATCACTGATTTGTGTTTTTTTTAAAGAGCTGAACTCTTTGACAGGTAAAAATAATCTCTAACATTTATTATGACAAATCCTGTCCTATCAACCAAAGGAAAAACTAACAGAATCAATTGATGGCTGTGGTAACAGTTCTGTGTTATTACAATACAACAGCTGCAGAAAAATAAGCAAATGCATTAATCCCAGCAACAAGCTGGAGGTTTATTACATTTTGCAGTTGTAATCTTTCATTAAATATTCTCATCAAGGTTTTTGGCCCTTAGGTACTAATAACACCGAGGTAAGCAAATGGTTCTCAGTGCTTTCAAACGTGAAAAAGGTGAGGCACATGCCAGAATTCTGCATTCCACCACAAACATCAGGAGTCTGACTTCAGTTTGTTCCTTGAAATAATCTATTGAGAAATAGTTGTGCCAGTAATCTGCTTTGACGTGATTCTTATACAGCAGATGTTAGCAGAGCCACAGTAGATGATTTTATGTCTAAGAAAATACAAACTCTATATGCATTATGTTTTTCTTCTGCTAAAGCTGATGGAAATGTTGTCCTTGTGTTCATGCAGCTTCCCACAGAAGGCAATAGTTCAGACAAACTTTAATTGCATTTATAGATTTTTGTTGCTGTTGTTCACAAGTAACAGATGGACATTTTAAGAAATCTTTCACTATTGACCTCCCAGAGGCTGCACAACCTTTTTATTGTTCCACCACTTAAGGAAGTGTTAAGGGAATATCTGAAGTAGATCAAAATTCTAATTGTACACGCTCATGGGAGAACTGCTCATAGACCTTGCCCTGATTCCACCAATCAAAAGGCAGAACAAAGATAGGATAGAAGTTAGTACAACAGATCTGTGCTACCTGCCCTAATTATAGATTTATTTCATAGAATCATAGAATCAACCAGATTGGAAGAGATGTCCAAGATCATCCAGTCCAACCTATCACCCAGCCCTAGCCAGTCAACTAGACCATGGCAGTAAGTGCATCATCCAGGCTTTGCTTGAACACCTCCAGGGATGGCAACTCCACTACCTCCCTAGGCAACCCATTCCAGTGCCAATCACTCTCTCTGGGAAGAACTTCCTCCTAACATCCAGACTAGACCTCCGCCAGCACAACTTGAGACTGTGTCCCCTTGTTCTATTGCTGGTTGCCTGGCAGAAGAGACCAACCCTCACCTGGCTACAGCCTCCCTTCAGGTAGTTGTAGGCAGCAATGAGGTCACCCCTGAGCCTTGTCATCTCCAGGATAAACACCCCCAGCTCCCTCAGCCTCTCCTCACAGGGTTTGTGTTCCAGGCCTCTCACCAGCTTTGTTGCCCTTCTCTGGACACATTCCAGCATCTCAACATCTCTCTTGAATTGAGGAGCCCAGAACTGGACACAGGACTCAAGGTGTGGCCTGACCAGTGCTGAGTACAGGGGAAGAATAACCTCCCTTGTCCTGCTGGCCACACTGTTCCTGATACAGGCCAGGATGCCATTGGCTCTCCTGGCCACCTGGGCACACTGCTGGCTCATATTCAGCTACTATCTACCAGTACCCCCAGGTCCCTTTCTGCTTGGCTGCTCTGCAGCTTGGCCGCTCTGTCCCCAGCCTGTAGTGCTGCTTGGGGTTGTTGTGGCCAAAGTGTAGAAGCCTGCACTTGGCCTTGTTAAATCTCATCCCATTGGCCTCTGCCCACCCATCCAGCCTGTCTAGGTCTCTGTGCAGGGCTCTCCTACCCTCCAGCAGATCCACACCTGCTCCTAACTTGGTGTCATCTGCAAACTTAATGGACTCAACCTCCTCATCCAGATCATCAGCAAAGATTTTGAACAGGACCAGGCCCAGCACTAATCCTTGGGGGACAATGCTAGTGACTGGATGCCAACTAGATGTGGCACCATTCACCACAACTCTCTGGGCCTGGCCCTATAGGCTGTTCTTGACCCATATCAGAGTCAATCTGTCCAAGCCATGAGCTGCCAGCTCTGCTAGGAGCTTTTTGTGGCAGATGGTGTCAAAGGCTTTGCTGAAGTCCAGGTGGGTTACATCCACAGCCTGCCCCACATTCACCAGGCAGGTAACCTGATCATAAAAGGAGATCAGGTTGGTCAGGCAGGACCTGCCCTTCCTAAACCTGTGCTGGCTGGGCCTGATGCCTTGGCCATCCTGTAGGTGCTCTGTGATGGCACTCAAGATGACCTGTTCCATGACCTTGCCTGGCACAGAGGTCAGGCTGACAGGTCTGGAATTTCTCAGTTCCTCCTTCTGGCCCTTCTTGTGGATGGGCATCACACTGGCAGCTTCCAGTCTCTGGGGACCTCTCCAGTGAGCCAGGACTGTTGATAAATGATGAGGAGTGGCTCGGCCAGCTCATCTGCCAGCTCTCTCAGCACCCTAGGATGGATCCCTTCTGGTCCCGTGGACCTGTGAAGATCCAGGTGGCTTAGCAGGTCCCTTTCTAAACATTTGTTTATGTTTGGAGACAAGGGAATATTTCAAAACAGAAAACACAAATCCTTTGTTTTGAACAAGCAAGATCCTGACAGAGCTCTTCATGTCACAGGGGAAAAAAGCTCAGCTGCTATTATTTTAATACTCTGTGGGAGTCTTGTAATAGTTGAATAATTTATTTTGTATTATTTAGAGTAACTTAGACATTTCAATCAATGTTTTATAATATTTTGTGATAAAAATTATTCAGCTCCTGTTTAGTCCATTAAGTCCTGAGACTTCATGTAATTTACCCACTTTAGAATCATTGGATTTGATCAAACTAAATGACAGCAATGCAGTTTAATTTGGTGCTAATTCGAATGCAGAAAATCCCTCTAAATCACAAACTGCACTTAGGAGTGCGGTACAACGAAACGTAACACCACAAGAAGAACCCCAAACCCCACATTTCATTCACACTACATAATTTACCAACACTCTCCAAGCTCATCCTACATAACATTAGGCATCGTTCTTGAACAACTGCCACTGTAGGCTTCTGGTACCACTAACACAGCAGGGTAGAGAGGCGCAGACCTCCCTGTGGTGATTTAGCTCCCTTTAGCTCTGCACTGCCCTCAGAGTTGCCTGTCTCTACTTACTGGTAATAAAGAGAACCAGAACATTACAGTGCCTGGTTTCCTCTAACATTATCTGGGATCAAACCTTCTTTGTTTGGCTGGGGTTTTTTTTCCTGTGACAGAAACGTTCCAAATCAGAAGGTCTTGGTTTGTCTTGTTTGGACTAGATGATAAACTGGATTTGCTTTCAGAAAATATTAAGATTGACCACATGAGTGTTCAGTGAATACATAAATCCTGTGTAGGCTTCTTAGCCTTCAGTATGAAAAAGATAAGAGCATATCTCAAACAGTTGGTAGCCACTTTTTTTACGAGCTTATACTTCTACATTGATAATATATGACTAACTGATTTAAAAAGCAAAGCAAGTCTTAATAGATGATTCACTCTGTCACAGAAAGATGCCTGAAATAATCATTCACTGTTATTAATGTTTTTGTACAGTTTACAGAAATAATTAGTATTCCATTTGACAAACAAGTGCAAACATCTATTGGCTAAATGACAAAATATATACTTTGACTAGGTCTGCAACTTTCACTCAAATTCTATCAATGGCATCTGCTGAACAGTGCCATAGAGGAGTATACATCTTTTAGTGTATTTATAGTTGTTCTGGTTAGGTCACTGAGGATGGGACAGCCAAATCTATCTTTGAAATCAGAATAAAAGGGGGAAAAAGCTTTGCATGTAATCTGTAAATACATACACAAGGAGCCAGTCTTATGAATTTTTCAATCTGCAAATGCATTCAATTCCCAGACCCACAAACAATTATTACCAAAAATGAAAGACTGGAATAGAGCAAAAATTATTGTGTGTGAATATTGTTTGTTCTGTAACAACATCAAAAATTGTCATCTGTACAGAAACATAGGAGATTTTCCCACCTTATTCTAAGTGCAAAGGACAGCTTAAGTACGTAAACACTTTGAGATTAGCCAATTGGCTGTAAAGATAAGATTATTTTTCACATTTTTCATCTGAAAGTTGACACCTGAGTTAGTTACAAGACATAGGTTGGAACACATCTACATATAGACAATAGAGGTAACATAATCAAAGACATTAAGCTAACTGATTTTGACTGACTATAAAGAGATGTAACATAATCATAGAAGAGAATCATAGAATCAACCAGGTTGGAAGAGACCTCCAAGATCAGCCAGTCCAACCTAGCACCCAGCCCTAGCCAATCAACTAGACCATGGCACTAAGTGCCTCATCCAGGCTTTGCTTGAACACCTCCAGGGATGGCGATTCCACCACCTCCCTGGGCAGCCCATTCCAGTGCCAAATCACTCTCTCTGTCAAGAACTTCCTCCTAACATCCAGCCTATACCTCCCTAATCAAAGACATTAAGCTAACTGATTTTGACTGTCTATAGAGAATTTTGTACATCTTTATAAAAAAATACACTATGCAATATAAAATCATACATAGATGGGTTAAAAAAGTATAAAAATGCCCTTTTATGTCTTCACGTAAGCAACAGCAACAATTGCCTAAGCTGAACTCATCTTAGGAAAGCTGCAGACACTTGAAAAACTATTCTTAGTAATTCCCCATGTGCTTCATTTCTTTAGTTATTGCATTATTGGGTGTTTTCATCCTACTTAGCTTATTTTGCAGTCTAGCAGGGTCAACACTAGGTCAGCTTATAATGATCTGTGATGAGCTGGTATCTGCAGCTGTCGAAAGCAGATGTAATTACTGTAGGTGAGCTTGCCATTTTCAGCATGTTTTACTGTCAGTTATCAAAATGCCTGATGGTGAGCACAATGTTCTGTTAGCTGCAGCTTCTATACCTTACTCAGCCTGGGATCATCAAGGTGAGTTCTTAGAAAATATCCTTGTTCCCAGCTTAGGTGAGTTCTTAGAAAATATCCTTGTTCCTAGCTTACTTCAGTAAGAACAGGATACATATTTTGTTTAGCAGTTCAGTATAATATTGAAGTAGGTTAGTAAAAAAAGGTGAAGGCAGAGTAACTCAAAAGTGCTTTGTGTTGTGAAAAAGCTTAAAAACCAAAATTAAAGCCAATTAAAAATGTCCAAGTGCTACAGTGACAGAATTTTATGCATTCTGGTTAATTTCTTGTAGTCATTATTCATATAAAATTTCCTCTTAAAGGGCCATAATATTCAGCAGGCAATTTAATCTCACAAGAAGTTGTTATTGAGCCGGCAGTGTGCACATGCAGCCCTGACAGCCAACCATGTGCTGGGCTGCATCAAGAGCAGTGTGGCCAGCAGGGCAAGGGAGGTGATTCTCCCCCTTTACTCTGCTCTCGTCAGACCCCACCTGGAGTACTCTGTGCAGTTCTGGAGCCCCCAACACAAGGGGGACATGGAACTGCTGGAGTGGGTCCAGAGGAGAGCCACGAAGATGATCAGAGGGCTGGAGCGCCTCTGCTATGAGGACAGGCTGAGAGAGTTGGGGCTCTTCAGCCTGAAGAAGAGAGAGAGACCTTATAGTGGCTTTCCAGTATCTGAAGGGAGCCTACAGGAAGGCTGGGGAGGGACTATTTACACGGTCTAGTAATGTCAGGACGAGGGGGAATGGGTTTAAGCTGGGAGAGGGGAGATTTAGACTGGATTTTAGGAGGAAGTTCTTTACAGTGAGGGTGGTGAGACACTGGAACAGGTTGCCCAGGGAGGTTGTGGATGCTTCCTCCCTGAAGGTGTTTAAAGCCAGGCTGGATGAGGCCTTGAGCAACCTGCTGTAGTGGGAGGTGTCCCTGCCTATGGCAGGGGGTTGGTGCTGGATGATTCTTGAGGTCCCTTCCAACCTAAACCATTCTATGATTCTATGATTGCTTTGAAGTGGCAGCATTTGTCGTTGTGCAGTTGTGCCGCCATAAGACAAAAGGTGGACCACTCATTAACTACAGGCTGGAAAAAACTCCTCTTCTAGAATAAAGGATAGAGAGGAAGAAGACTGGAAAAGGCCGTGTGTTACTTTACACTGTTATTGCCAGAAAGGTTAGGCAGCATATTAACAGTGGCTAGCAGAAAAACAAACTAGAGAAATAAAGTAGGAGAAAATCAAATCACTGTCTCCAGAACGACAGACCAAACTTTATCAGTGCACTGACCCAAAGCATCCTGTCTGGAGAAATAAATACAAATGATTTAGCCTATCCACACAGAATCATCTTTTCTGTTCTCTGCCCCCTTCTACACCATCTTGGAACACACATTCTTTCTCTTTTTTGTTCTTTTTCTTTTTTCCCCTGAATGTGATAATCATTTCTCAGGCATTATCTCTGACAAAATTATTTATGTTAAGTATATAAATACTATCCATTTATACAAGCACATGCATGACCATATTGGGTGGGACCAAATTGTTCTGTAGCCTGCTTCATCTGTCTCCAGCCCTGATAAACAGCAGATTCTTAAGATATGGCATAAAGATGGGGCAATCAAGTAGTGGATTTTTTCCTGGCCTCCAATAATCTGCAGCTGAAGAATTTGATTAGCCAAGTATGTCTACATTTAACACTCTCAACATAGTTTTCTCCATGCTTCCCAAACTCCTGTAAATTTAAGTTTACAAGGCCTTGCAACAAGAATTTCTTCAGGGCAACACATTCCAATTGTTTGAATCTGCCAGCCACTACTTTCTGTAACCTAGATGATTAACATCTGTCCTCAGTGGTCCTTCTGGGAACCTGACTTGGCCGTCATGGTGATAAGGCTGAGATATTTGCATATTTTTCTCTGTCTGTCCCAACAATGAGAATAAGGTGACATAAGTTTGGGTACTTCTGTTGATACTCTTCAAGTCAGAGTGACTTTTCTGCTGAAACTGCACTCTTGACAGAGAGTTAAATTTTCCCCCACTCCTTTCTCCCATCTGTTTGCATCATCTGTATTTCCTTCCTTAAAGTGGGAAGGATTCCTTTACCCACGTGCATGCACATTCTCTTTCCAAACCTACTGTGTCAGGACCCTTGTGGTACCAGGTGCCAGTTAACACTTTAAGTGCAAGTATATTACTCTGTGTATTTCAATGTGCTATTTCCACAATGCCTATTTTATCACTATGCAGTAAAAGAAGAAAAGCCAATACAAAATGATAAGAACAAAGGGCTTTTGGCCACTTACCAAGTGAAGATAAGACATAGTAAGGTAGATATCAAAATGAGGACTTGGTTAAACATCGCAGACTGTGTGCGTTGGATGGCTCTGTGAAGATCATTCTATATTAATGGAAAATAGATGTTACTTTGGGTGTTGAATTAATAAGGCATGATTCAGTAGAGGCATTATATAGTGCCCTGATAAAATGCAGTCATTCCAATGTAGTTAGAGTTTGCTGATTGTATAGAAGGGTGCAGAGGAGCCAGCGGTGAACCTGTCATTATTTAACTCTCTCTTTGCTCATTCTGGCACAACTCTGATACTATTCCAGGTGCTTTAATATCTGTCTGTTCATGTCTAGCTTACAACTGCAATGACCAATTAAGACAATGTAATTCTTCATGGATAGAAGAGCAGTAGAAGAACCAACCATTCCAATTTTCCCATATTGACACAGTAACACTTTACACTAATCAAGATTTCACGTGCTGTCTTTTGTTCCTAACTTTGATGCAGAAGGCAGTTTAGCAATGCTTGACTGTTTGTATCATCTAAACAAGGATCTGGTTAGCTTCCTATTAAAATTGGACAGTGGACTGTACTGACAAGATCTCAGTAAGGACAATATACTAACAAAATGGAAACTCTAAACTAGTTATTTCCTTTGTCATACTTACAATCATATTCTCTAAAGCATGCTTTGCCAGCCAACAATTTAAAAATACAGGAATAAACAAGTTTCTCAGGACTGGCCAGAAAATCTGAAAGAAAAATCAGCAAATTCATTAAAAGCTTTTCTCTTCATCAACAGAGCTTTCCTATTCAGGCAGCAAGGAATCATTTGGCAAAAATATGTAACACTAATATGTCTCTAGTGTGAGATGTGACTTTAAATAGCATTTTTTCCTTTACAATCAACTGTATGTAAGATAATCTGACAACAGACTCCAGAGATTCTGTATGTCTACATACTTTCATAGAATCATAGAATCAACCAGGTTGGAAGAGACCTGCAAGATCAGCCAGTCCAACCTAGCACCCAGCCCTAGCCAATCAACTAGACCATGGCACTAAGTGCCTCATCCAGGCTTTGCTTGAACACCTCCAGGGACGGTGACTCCACCACCTCCCTGGGCAGCCCATGCCAACACCAATCACTCTCTCTGGGAAGAACTTCCTCCTAACATCCAGCCTATACCCCCCTCGGCACAACTTGAGACTCTGTCCCCTTGTTCTATTGTTCTATCGCTGGTTGTCTGGGAGAAGAGCCTGACCTCCACCTGGCTACAGCCTCCCTTCAGGTAGTTGTAGACAGCAATGAGGCCACCTCTGAATCTTCTCTTCTCCAGGCTGCATACCCCCAGCTCCCTCAGCCTTTCCTCAGAGGGCTGTGTTCCAGGCCCCTCACCAGCTTTGTTGCCCTTCTCTGGACACATTCCAGTATCTCAACATCTCTCTTGAATTGAGGAGCCCAGAACTGGACACAGGACTCAAGGTGTGGCCTGACCAGTGTTGAGTACAGTATTTTACTGATTGTGGTGTAGTTTGAGTTACAAGAATTTGGTTTTGGGTTTTCTCCATGGGAGAAAAAGTGGAAAGTAACCTGTACTATTACTTCATTCAAGTAGCAAACTATCTTCTGGTTGACAAATTTATGTGGGTGACAGATTTATGCCTGTGGCAACAGAAGAGTCACATTTACTTCAATATGTGCAGATTCAAAAGTGCAATGTAAAAATGTAGTAATTCAAATGTGTTTACCGTAATGATGAAAGGAACAGCATTAATTATTTCCAGGAGAAAGGGTATTCTCAGGATTTGTTCCCAGATATTTCCCTTCAAAGAAAAGGAAATGAGGAAAAAAAAAATATCACCACCACGTTACAGTAGGCTTACATATTCCAATGCCACATATGGAATTTCTCCCACTAGCTGAATTTTGGGAAGATCATTCATCTCAGATTTAAACACATATGTCAAATGTGAATATAGAATATAGGCCACTTCTGGCCTACTTTTCTTACTGTTTAACATCATGTACCACACAGGTAAAAATACATACTTTTAAATCTGTATTTTCACTAGAGCAGCTGTTTCCATATGACCACACATTTACTTGCTGTGACCTAGTTAGTAAGACAGCTAAAGTGAAGAATTCTAGTTACATTAACAAGTCAGCTCCTTCTCTCAGCTAATGAAGAGCTGCATTATAAAAAGTTTCTTTTTTTCTCAGCAGATAATATGTTCCTGTTTTCTTCTACTGCATTTTTAGAAACCTTGGGATTTTACAGAGCCATCTTGTTTTTTCGTTCTGCAAGGGTTGGTTACTTTTATTTTTACATGAACACACACAGATAAGGAGGTGAGGTTCCTGTCCTAAGGAGTTTAATTATTTAATAACTGTCATTTGCCAGGTGTTCCTCAAATCTGTGCAGAGACTGGTACGCGAGTCTTACACCAATATGATGCATAGAGTCAAATGCTGTTTATTGAAGCTAAGAGTGATGCTTATATAGTGGCTAACATAATGTGTGTAATTCTGATAGGTTACATAGCAGAATAGGGGCTGTCCACATGCCTAGAGGCAGATCTGACTGACCAGCCTCCCTAATCCCCCTCACACAGCTAACTACAGCTAACTTTGCAGATAGCAGTTAACTTTGCAGCTTCTCTGCCAGCCTTCACAAGGTTATTTTCCCTGAAGCTGTGCTTTCTTATCAGAATGACCTAAGAATACCCTTCCTGCTCTCCTTAGAATCATAGAATCAACCAGGTTGGAAGAGACTTCCAAGATCATCCAGTCCAACCTGGCACCCAGCCCTAGCCAATCAACTAGGCCACGGCACTAAGTGCCTCATCCAGGCTTTGCTTTGAACACCCCCAGGGACGGTGACTCCACCACGTCCCTGGGCAGCCCATTCCAATGCCAATCACTCTCTCTGTCAAGAACTTCCTCGTAACATCCAGCCTGGTCTTCCCCTGGCACAACTTGAGACTGTGTCCCCTTGTTCTATTGCTGGTTGCCTGGCAGAAGAGACCAACCCTCACCTGGCTCCAGCCTCCCTTCAGGTAGTTGTAGACAGCAATGAGGTCACTCCTGAGCCTCCTCTTCTCCAGGAGACAGCTCAATTCTGCCCAAACCCCAACAGTCGTTTTTCAGTGACTCTTCATAACAGTACTAGACTACCCTGCTGGCAAATTCTTTTATCTGCAATTACTTCTCTTTCTTAGAAACTTCTCAATGTACTCTGAAATGAACAAGAAACTGCTGGATGGCTGGGCCCAAAGAGTGGTGGTGAATGGATTCTCTCTAGTCTGTCTGCATCTTTTTTGCCTAGCAGGCACCAAAACTGAACACAGTATTGCAGGTGTGGCCTGACACATGCTGAGTAGAGTGGGATAATGACTTCTTTATCCCTGCTGGCAATGCCCTTGTTGATGAAGTCTAACAGCATCAGAGGGCTTGATAAAACAAGTATGCAGGTATCCATAATCTTATTTTAAGAAGAAAATAAAAAAGAGTACTTTCTTGGCCTAGCTATTGCTGTGCAGTTTTAAAAGCCTAAAGCTTAACTTACAGGCACTGAGTAGTAAAAGCTTTGACACCATTGAATATCAGGTCCATGGCATTATTGATAAACATGTGAAAGTGTACACTTGAAAAATCAGTACCCAAAAATCAAGGTCATTTTGAGAATGTGTTTTCAAATTACAGTGTGCCAGGACACTGGACACATAAATGGACAAAAGTGGAAATTGCTCTTCTGACTTCCACTCTGTAGATATTTGTGCTCATTCATGAATTTGGAAAACATGAACAGGGCTGCCTGTGACAATATACAGCCTTCTACATGTGTGGTTTTGTCACCTTCCTGCTTCTACAGCAGCATGAGCATAAATGCAGGCACATGAGTTTTACATTAAAACATTTACTTCAGTTACAGTTCGGGATGAATTATGCCTAAAAGTGACTAAAAGGACTTACCTTGTAGCTTAAATAACTGAGCAGCAGAGTTTCAAAGAGACTTATTAAAGCCACAGAAACCTTAAAGGAAATAGTAAAATTATGTGTGTTAATGCTGACTTCTAAAGAACTTCTGACATTAAGCATTACAATGCAAAGTAAAAGGTAATAAACCCCAGCTTTCCCTTGCATCCTCTTAAACCATCTCAGCTAACAGCATTTACCACAAAGCTCAAATTTGTTATTTTTTTCTGACTAAAACACAGGCTGTGACTTGAGTCCTGTTGCTCTTTTCTAAGCATAACACTCCAGAAAGCCTGCAGGGTGGCCCTTCCATGGTTTTTAGGGAGCTCCATACACTGCCTGCCAGACTGTTTCTCAAGTTTCAGTTGTCTGTTCCCAAGAGGTACCGATCGAGGAAGCTGTAAAGAACGGAAGCTAGTCTGCTCTTTGCTTCTCTGTAAAGATGTTATGACTGTGTGGAAAAACACTTTTCTGACTGTGTATAATTCAGAAGCTGAAAACAGCAAAAAAAATACATGGATGAATCATTATCGATTTCAATATTTAAATGCAACTGAGCTCTACTTCCAAGCTTTCACTTAGATTACAGGTAGTTAGTGCATGTGTTATCATAGAATGATCCAGGCTGGAAGGGATCCCCAAAGGTCATCTAGTCCAAACCCCCCTGCAGTCAACAGGGACATCCTCAACTAGATCAGGCTGCCCAGAGACCTTGTTGAGCCTCACCTTGAACATCTATAGGGAAGGGGTCCCCAACCACCTTCCTGGGTAAACTGTTCCAGCGTTCTACCACTCTTATAGTAAAGAACTCGTTCGTAATACCAAGTCTAAATCTGCTCTTCTCTACTTGGAACCATTGGCCCTCATGCTGTCTCTGCAGGCCTCTTTAAACAGTTTCTCTCCGGTCTTCTTGTAGCCCCCTTCAGGTATTGGAAGGCTGCTATTAGGTCTCCCCAGAGCCTTCTCTTCTCCAGACTGAACAACCTCAGCTCCCTCAGCCTGTCCTTGCAGCAGAGGTGCTCCAACCTCCTGATTATTTTCTTGGCCCTCCTCTGAACTCGCTTCATCAGATACATGTCCTTCCCACATTGAGGGCTCCAGAGCTGGATGCAGTACTCCAGGTGAGGTCTCACCAGAGCAGTGTTTTTAAAACATTTAAATGTATATTTAAATGTGCTGAAATGTTTAAATGTATAAGTATTTTTAAAACATTTAAATAGTCAAATATCAAAACAGTTAAAAAAAATGCTTAAAACTTTTTACACAGTCATAGAATGGTTTAGGGTGGAAGGGACCTCAAAGATCATCCAGTGCCAACCCCCTGCCACAGGCAGGGACAGTTCCCACAAGAACAGGTGGCTCAAAGCTGCGTCCAACCTGGCCTTGAACACTGCTAGAGAGGGAGCAACCACAACCTCACTGAGCAACCTGTTCCAGTGTTTCACCATCCTCACTGTAAAGCACTTCATCCTAACATCTAGTCTAAACCTCCCCTCTTCCAGTTTAAACCCATTACATCCTGTCATTACAAGACCTTGTAAATAGTCTCTCCTCAGCCTTCCTGTAGGCCCTCTTCAGATACTGGAAGGCCACTACGAGGTCTCCTCGAAGCCTTCTCTTCTCCAGGCTGAAGAGCCCCAACCGTCATAGCCTGTCCTCATAGCAGAGGCGCTCCAGCCCTCTGATCATCTTTGTGGCCCTCCTCTAGATTCACTCCAGCAGTTCAATGTCCTTGTGTTGGGGGCTCCAGAACGGCACACAGTACTCCAGGTGGGGTCTGACGAGAGCAGAGTAAAGGGGGAGAATCACCTCCCTTGCCCTGCTGGCCACACTGCTCTTGATGCAGCCCAGGATGCAGTTAATGTCTGGGCTGCGCACGCACACACTGCTGGCTCATCATCATGATGAGCTTTTCATCAACCAGGACCCCTAGGTCCTTTTCCTCATGGCTGCTCTCCAGCATATATACTTATTTAAATCCTCTGCATAGTAAATATTTAATGTATATGGTGGGGATATTCTGTCAAGACGATGTGCAAATTCAGCTGGAGCCTGAAGTCAAAAAAGTCTCAGGATTTCTGGTTTTAGACTAATTCTCACTACTGCTGAAAACTACACTATTTGCACTCATATCATTATCTAGAATTAAAAAAGATACTATGAATTGCAAAATTACTATAATATCAGATTCTCAAAATAAGTATTGCTGGTTTATATTGTATCTCAAATGAAAATAAACCTTTGTTTGCAACAATTGTATATATCCTGCCAATGCATGTGTGTATACACATGTATAAATTCCTATGTCTACCAAATAAGACTGCAACCAGAAGCAAATAGATCTCTCAGTGGTTTTTAATTAAATTGGATACATTAATCTGACTGTCTACATGAAAAGTTATTCAAACTATGTATAATGTAAGCAAGGAATTGAAAGATATTTTCATCAAGAGATTCTTCCCTTAGTAAAACTCTGTATTACATTGAGATCATAGAATCATAAAATCATAGAATCATAGAATCAACCAGGTTGGAAGAGACCTCCAAGATCATCCAGTCCAACCTAGCACCCAGCCCTAGCCAATCAACTAGGCCATGGCACTAAGTGCCTCATCCAGGCTTTTCTTGAACACCTCCAGGGATGGCAAGATACAAACTATCTTATTGGTGTTGCTCTAAGCATGGTACAGGAATCACAGAACGACAGAATTAATCAGGTTGGAAAAGACCTTCAAAATCATCAATATAATGGTGTGACCATTCTGCAAGCTTAAGGAATTCTTTGTAGAAAAACACATTTCACAAGAAGAATTCCCACAGCACTGTCTACAAGTTAAAAAAAACCCAAAAGTGTTCCAAAAATGAGCAGGCTCTGAGACAGTGAAGATTTAATCCCAAACCTCAAAATATCCCCAAGCCCCACAAAGCACTGATGTCATGCATCTTTGTTAGTATCACATTTAAAATCACTACACTGCTATAAAATCAGTCTTGCCCACAGTTACTAATTGTAAATAGTTAGAATGGTCATTGACATATTACCTGCAATCCCCACAAAGGCAAGCTTCGATTCACCCAAATAATAGGAGACCTGTTCATTATAGTAAGAAAACAAACATGAAATTAATAAAAAGCTAATTACTGTTTTGAACAAAGTCAAGAGGGGGAAAAAATGGACATGTGAATAGAAATTGGAACAGTTTTATTTGTTACAAAAAGCTCTCAGCAATACAAAATTTAAGTAAGTAAAAAGAGTAATGACACTGCTTGTATTTCTAATCGAGAGCCAATCATTGAGTCCCCATGGGAGCAATCCAGCACTCAGTAATGCCAAAATCTTTTATCAGCTTCAGTGGCTGCAAGATCACAGGATGTTAGGGGTTGGAAGAGGTCTCCACAGATCATTGAGTCCAACTGCCCTGCCAGAGCAGGAATGTAGCTCAGGAATGCATCCAGACAGGTCTTGAAAGTCTCCAGAGAAGAAGACTTTATCTGCCTGATTCCAAGAATAAAGACATTTCTGCTTTGGATTCTAGAGATGCAGAGGTGTCAATTTTTGTGCTAAGAAAAACAAATTTGACAATTCCTTTGTGTGAACTTTTTGCTATCTGTGTAATCACATAAATGGTATCTAACTCCTAGAGGCTGTGTCATATCTTAGAAAAATCTCATGTTGTCTTAATATTTGGTAAACTCTGGCAGTAGGCACTTTGATACAAAACTACTGGAATCTGGCATGCTCAGTGGTGTAATATTTTACTGATAGTAATCTCCTGCTAGTCATAATAGGTTTTTAAACAAAGGCAACCAGTATTTAGAATCATAGAATGGTTAGGGTTCAAAGGGACCTCCAAAGGTCATCTAGTCCAATCCACTGCAGGGAGCAGTGACATCCTTCATTAGGTCAGGTTGCCCAGAGCCCTTTTGAGCCTGACCTTGAATATCACCAAGGATTGGGCCTCAACTACCTCCATGGGCAGCCTGCAAGGTATGAGCATTGATGACATTCAGATGTCACTAGACCATCCAATCCAGCAGTTCACTTATGCAGTCAGAGATAAAATAGTCATGGAAGTTTTGAATATTCAGGAACATGAAAGTAGTTTCATAAGAGTTATGGAAACATGAAGATTATACGTTAAAATGATGCTATTCCTGCCAGAAATGGATTTGTGTTCTTGTCTCTCCCCCTTCCAACCACTACAGGGACTTTTGGTTTACTCACCAATCAATTGTCCCAGGTGTGTAGTTTTGATTGGAACAACTCCGGTTTGACTCCCTACTGATAGTCATTTTCCCATCCACGCAAAGTCCAGTTTCATTAGCAAACGTATGTGGGAAGTCATCATCATCCCATCCACGCAAAGTCCAGTTTCATTAGCAAACATATGTGGGAACACGATGACAAAAACATTCAGGAGGAAAAGGGATAGTAATTCCATTAGTAAGTGTTCTGTAAACTGCAGGCAGTCATTTAAAACCCTAGGCAATGCATAGACATTTTTAAAAGTCAAATAACTTCTGGAGAGTAGTCCTGTCTGTGTTCTGTATCTGTAGATAAAGGATTATGAAGCATTCCAGGTTATGTTTTTTAAAGATTTGTTTTCAAGCATGCTCTGATTAAAAAGCAAAACAATTCAAATGCTGCTTTCCGAAGCTGAGCTAAACGCGGAATATGAAGTGGTACTGTACAAGGTTAACCCTCCAAGGGGAGTAACCTCGAACCTGACCCTAGGTGGTCTTGACCCTTCCCCAGGGGTGGGTCTGAACACTACCAGGTGATGGTTAGCCCACTACCCCTTCCTGTCTAAAGGTCCATAAGAGCAGGGGGACTTCCTGTTCTCTTTCTCTGTGCTCCCTGCCTCCCTGCTTACCAACATCATCATCCTGTTCCTGGTTTCTCTTTGTTCTTACCATGTGGCCATCACCCACGAGGCAGACAAAGCCATTACCATGAAAATTGGGTTGTACTTACACATTTTGTATTTGTTCTCCCTTCCCTACACCTTTGTAACTTCCCTACTCCAGATACCTTCTTAATTTATTGTTAAACTTTTCTTCTTTTTAACTTCCAAATCAGAGTGAGATTTATTTATTTGGGTGTGCTTACCTTTTCCTCTCTCTACATCTAATTCCTTTCTTTTGGGAAAGAAGGGGGAAGAGGGAAGGGCAGTCTATAAAATTGTTATTGGTTCTGTCAAATCTATTTGAGTCTCTGGGAATTTAAGTTAGAACCGAGACAGGTACTAGGAAGCCTATCATACAGATAGGCTGGCATGGAAAGAGCACATGTACCTGCCATCCTCTCAGCAGGAAACGCTGCATTAAACTACACTTTATATCCTCTTGTGAGAAGGGCTGGAGGGCAGCAGTAATTCAAGGAAGAAAATGGTGACATCTACGTAAAAAATAGCTGCTACATACGTCTGATGTTAGCTTGCCTTGAACTGCTGGCACAAATCCTCCCTTCAAATGGGCATGCACAGATGTGGGACTGTATATTTGTCCAAATGATGTAAAATGTCCTTCTTTCTCCTTGGCAAGCAAGGTCAGCAGAAAATGACTTGCCGCAGATTAGTAATAGCTCTATTTTCACTGACTATGAGAGGGGCAGGTGCTAAATGCTATTAATTAAAGATGCTCTATGCCCTAAGCTCTTCTATTGTGCCGGAAGGAGTAAATAAATGATACTAACTTATGCAGCATTTCTGAGAAACAGAAAATAAATCTCTAATGAGAAGCACTCCTTGCAAAAGTGCCACTTTATAGACAACCAGGTGCTAACGTTTGCTGTGGCAATGCTCTCAACACACTGAGTAGTTTCTTTCATCAGGCTGTGACACAGGTCTAGAAAGGATTTTTTTCACAACAGTGCATTTGCAAGAATGCATTATGGCAGTAGCTTAGCTATCAGGCCCTCAGGATCTCTGCTATGAGGACAGGCTACAAGAGCTGGGGCTCTTCAGCCTAGAGAAGAGAAGGCTTCGAGAAGACCTTATTGTAGCCTTCCAGTATCTGAAGGAGGGCTACAGGAAGTCTGGAGAGGGACTATTTATAAGGTCTTGTAATGACAGGATGAGGGGTAATGTGTTTAAACTGGAAGAGGGGAGATTCAAACTAGATGTTAGGAAGAAGTGAGGGTGGTAAAACACTGGAACAGGTTGGCCAGAGAGGTTGTGGATGTTCTTTCCCTAGAGGTGTTCAAGGCCAGGTTGGATGAGGCCTTGAGCAACCTATTTTAGTGGGAGGTGTCCTTGCCTATGGCAGGGGGTTGGAACTGGATGATCCTTGAGGTCCCTTCTAACCTAAACCATTCTATGATTCTATGATTCTAGCTCTATGGGCAAAACCATTGATGTAAACAGGCTATCATTTGGGCACAATGGTTTGTCTAGCAAAGCTTCTAAGACTGGATTCTTTCAGCATGCAGTGGTGACTTACCTAAAGCTTCTCAGCCATGCTAACATTAAGCACAGACAGAACAATCTCTCTCAAATGTTTCCCAACACAACATAATGGAAATGATATGTACAGAGAATACATAATACTCTCTGGCTGGTGATTTCATAAACATTTAGATGAAAGCAACAACCATGCCAAGAATGGTCTGAGGAGTTAAGCAGTCAGCAAGATGCAGAAAAATCTGTGCAGGTGAGTATAAAGGTATGGAAGTACACCTGTGGCAGAAGTATCATCTGTGTATGTGCTAAATCATCCATCATGACTATAGATAAGCTTAAGAGTAGAATGTACTTTTGGTCTCCCTCTCAAGTATTCAGAAAAAGCAGAAGGCTACAAAATTATTACAGGAAAGCTCTTTTGTGTATTGTCTGTTTCTGAGATATAGGGGTTTAAGTAAAAATATGTAAGTAAAACCTTAAAATTATTGTTGCATTATCAGATATTTGCAATTTCAGTTGTAGAAATATAAATAAGATACTTAGACATTTTAGGTGATAATATAATCAAAAGATATAACTTTGCATGACTATATTTGAAGTACAGCACCTAAGCAAAGAGCTAGGATTATTTTAGCAGGAAAGTTAAAAAAAGAATACTGTTAATTTACTTCTTATTTCCATTCACAATATAAGATTAGCTCTGTGATTCTATCAAAACATCTGTAAAACGGAATATCAAACCTTTATTCACCAAATTCAGTTCTTTCTTAGAACATTAAACAATGCTTTTAAAGCAGAAATTACCAAAAAAAACCAAAACATTACCATCCAAGTCCTTGTGTAGGATCATCCAGGAGTACACGAACTATGTATAGGAAACAGCTTAGTAGCTTGAGAGAGAAATTGAATAATCGTATCCTCAGGCCTGTTTTGAAAGAAAATACAGAATTAAATCCAGGTTCTATCATCCATGTTTAAGGTAATACTAAAGGGAACTAGAATAGTTATACTGCAACAGAGCAGAGGTTGATCTAGACAGTAACCTTTCCCTATACAGCATGTCAGACAGAAGGACATAACATGTAAGCTCATCAGACACCCATACAATACACCTTTCCAGCTTCCAGAGATCTCCAGGTTAAGACTCAGTCTGTTTTAATGTAAAGAACAACTACTCAGTCATTTATTAGAAAGCTCTTCTATGCCATTTGTCTTTCTTGATGACATGCTTCAGGTATTTCATCATTCCCTAAGCCCACTTTCTTGAAAGGGGAACCAGAGCTGCATATGGACTGGACATGAGGAGGAAGCTCTTCACCATGAGAGTGGTGACAGCCTGGAATGGGTTGCCCAGGGAGGCAGTTGAGGTCCTGTCCCTGGAGATGCTTAAGGCCAGGCTGGATGAGGCTCTGGCCAGCCTGCTCTAGGGTATGGTGGCCCTGCCCATGGCAGGGGGGTTGGAACTAGATGATCCTTGTGGTCCCTTCCAACCCTGACTAATTCTATGATTCTATATGGGTATTTGAGATGCAAGGTAAAGCAACAAGAAGAAAACACACTTTCAGTGATGGGGAAAGGATATACAATGGCAAGTATTTCAATATTAGTATATGAAAAGTCTTCATACAGTAGCTTCTCATACAGAATATAATAATAGCATCCCAACTTACTAAATATTACTCTGTTGTTATTTAATAACAAAGTTGCATAATCATTTTTTCAAGATTCAAGATGTCTATTGAAGGCACAACTGAACTGAATCAACAGCTTCTTCTACAGACCATGTGAAGATCGAAATATTCCTTCTTTCACATAGGCAATTTATCTTAGTTATCTATTACAGTGGAATTTAACTGCACTTTAATCACATTTTGTAATCACTACAGTATTAGAGTTTAAATTTTCAGTCTTGCTATTAAATTGACTAGTCTTAACATTTTGTCAGTGTAAATATTTGTATCTTACTTGCAAGTTTTCATTCACTAATCAGATTAAAACTGCCAGTCAACTTAGGTTAGGAGTAGGGAGGTCACTTTAAGCATTCATTTTTTTGAGTCTTGTGACTTAAGACTCCATTTCTACACGAAAGAATCCTTCTGTCCAAAGCAAAGTACTACTGACCGAGTCTCACACATTTGTACCTAGTCGCAATGAAGATCATATTTACTGTTGTGTTGCAAATATGTAAGTAGCTCTGCTGAACTCAGGAGAATTACTTCCATGTTATGTATACTCAAAAGTGTATGCATACCTCCCACCTTAAGGAAAGAATCACAGTTATCTTATGGTAATATTATGTACTTTATGACTTTCCTCAGTCCCAAGTTCAAAATGATCACCTTAGAAAGTGATAAACCACCTTTTGTATCTACTCCTTCCCCAGACACACAATGAAAACACAATCTACAGAAACCACAGAAAAATAGAAAACAGATTCTTAAATAGTCTACCATACAATTACTGAAAGAAATCTTAAGGTTTATTACACAACATTATCACTTTTAACTGTGGCATTGTAGTTTGTCATGTGTAAAGTAGGGGTTAAAATCCGGTGGTCTGGACCATGAGAAGTCCCACAGCTGTTACTGACAATTAGGTTAACATTAACCTAGTGATTCCTGCTATCAAAAGTAATTAGCCACAGACTATTTATTCCCCAACATGAGTGAAGATGTTGATGGATTGAAGTGGTAAATGGTTGGAGAGGCTGGGGAGTGTAGCTGAGTGTGCTGTGGTATTACTTGATTAGGAAGAACTTCAATGCTTTTCTTGGGGAATCCTCTGATCTCTTTTGAACTGTTAATGAAGAAACCCTGAATTGTTTCTGTATTAATGTTTTTGTGGAAGTCTGATGGAGTATGACTGGTTGCCATAACAACTTGAGCTATTATAACAGGAGCAGGTAATGGTAAAACAAATAACAAACCAAAAACTCAAACCCAGCTAAACAGGGTTTACAGCCTACCAGGATTTCCTTTCCTTGCCAATTTTGTGTTGTGTAGCTTTCTTAAATAAGTACAAAAGTCTACTGTTTGTGTCTTCTGGTTTTTAGCTCTGTAAATGTCACTCTTGGTATGAAACATTACTTTTCTGCTTTGATAATGGCCTGATTTCTAATAATATTTTGAAATTATATGTTGGTTTAAATGCCAAAAGCAAATGGTGCTTTTCTGATTGAAAACTACATCAGTACAGGAGACCCACGCTTCTGTCTTAAACTCCTTAAACTCTGAAATTTCAAATCTTAGTCTTGAAAGACCTAGAAATGCTTTAAAGTATTCAAATATTTCAGTTTCATAGATCTATTTCAGGCAATACTTAAAAGTTCTTCCAGCTCTGGTGTGGCAGTTTGGTGCTAATGCCTTTAAGAACACTGCCTCCAGAAGCTAGAGAGGTCCAGGCGGAGCACCAGAAAGTGTAACCTTTGTATCGCATACCTCTAAGTCCTGCCTCCCTACAAAAAACGCTGCAGTCAGTTTCTTCCCTTTTCCATTGCTCTCTGCTCCTGGGAAGGTTGCCTAGGTTCTTACCTCCTGTGGAAGAGTGAGGCCTGGCTGTCAACCTTGGCGATGCTTGGAGTGGCTTAACTGGTGCCTAGAGTTGCCAAGCTGAATTTTGTGCTGTGTCACAAATGGTGTGGTAACAGAGGGTAGAGTTCTGGTGGGGGGAGCATGAAAGCTTGGGTTGGATGGCCTGGCATAAAGGGAGTTTTATGCAAAACTTTGGCTTAATGAGCTTCTATGTTAAGCCCAGGCTATGGATTTCTGTGGCTTTTAATATGCTTTGCTATGCTTTGCACTACACTCTAGCAACCAGGAGAGTATCTAGTATCTCCACAGGAATGGCTGCTTCTCACAGAATATGAGGTAAGGCTTTCATTTAAGGATTCTAGTTAGCAGAGGACTGGGTTATATGTAAAGTAAGGCAGTAGAACACGTTTTGTTCTACTGTGATTGGGACAGTTATTACAATATAAATGTAGGAGAACAAGCTTCGAAAGGTCTCTTCTACTTAGTTCCATGCTTCTCAGGCTTTAGAAACAGGATGTGCTGTTAGAGCATGTTTAGTCATTCCTGTTTAAGCTTTAATAATTAACGTAGGAGTACCAAGTGAGTATTCCCTCTGGTTGAATCTTCTGTACCCTCGTAGACAGAGATGTCCCCTGAGAGTGTGAAGAAATGCCTTTATATTACTGTCATGGAGATCTAGGATATCAAATGTGGGAAGGAGGGAACAGTCACTGCAGAAGGCATCTAAAAGAGGTGTGGGGGAGGGGTTTGCTCTTGTACAAAGAGGGAATTTCATATTTCTGTTTGTTGGCTATTTTTGTCCTCTGTCTTATATGCTGTCAGTGGATCAACGTGATCTGCTTGACTAAAGTTCTTTCCTTCCATTCACAATCAGACTGTTCAAGCAGCAGGGCTGTTTGTGAGGAGTATCTGTCTGCATGTTTTGACACTGGTGCCTGAAACTTGTATTCAGCTACATCCATCATACACTGCTATCCAGTTATGTGTTCCTTAATGAGACAGTAATTGCACTGTGTCCATGTAACCATGGTGTTACATCCTTTGTCTTCCTTCGAAGAAGAAACTGATAATAACAGCTCAAAATTTGTTTGTGTTCTGAAACAAATATAACCATGTCAAACGGTAATGTTTCCGTCTAGGTTTGAACAAGAATTTGCTACTTTCCTTCAGGCATGTGTAAGCACAGTGATATATTACACTGCACCAGTACTGACTGTGACTTGAATTTTTGTTCAATGTTTCAATTCTCAATGTTTCTCTTGCATACATTTGTGAGGATTAGTCCTCTGATTTAGAGAGCTGCTCTAAATCAAGAGTGGCAGAGACAGCAACTCAAGGTTTTACAATCACCTTCCATTATTCCTTTCTCATAAGGCTCTAGAATATCTTTGGGTTTCAGTGCAATCATTTCAGTAGTAGGTGGCTTTATAACTTGAGTCAATATATACTGTCAATAATTTATATCACAGTGGTGGTTTTCTTTCTATTCATTAGAGAAGGAATAAAACTTCACTTTTTTTCCTTTTGAGACTTATTTTAGGCTGTGAGAATGCAGTCTGTGATCTTGGCAAGTACAAGCATGTCATACCAATATGTCTCTCTTTGGGGAGGGGGGGGAAGATTGCTGGCTGACAGCTTTTGTAAAATGCTTTTCATGCATTGGTTGAACAGGATTAGACATTTGCTTGCAGAGGATTGAGTGGCAGCTAAGCAAGCACTAGACATGGATGAAGTCTTGTTATATCTGTTTAAAGGAATACTTCCAAGATCAGAACAACGAATGAAGCAGTTGATATTTCATGCTACTGGTCCATATCTGACTTAGAATAGTATCCTATAGAGTAGAATAGTGTCCTATAGATTAGAATAGCTAGTATCCTTTTCATGCATTGGTTGAACAGGATTAGGCATTTGCTTGCAGAGGATTGACTGGCAGCTAAGCAAGCACTAGACATGGATGAAGTCTTGTTATATCTGTTTAAAGGAATACTTCCAAGATCAGAACAACGAATGAAGCAGTTGATATTTCATGCTATTGGCCTGTATCTGACTTAGATTAGAATAATAGCCTATTTAAAAACTCATATAAATTCTAGAGCTAAGTGCTCTGGTTGACAAAAGAAGGTGGTATTACACTGCAATGTGTTCAATTCACTTGCAAAGTCTTAAGGATTAGCAAAAAGTGATGAACATGTGTAGTTTGAGAAAAAAATTGCCAGTAACAGAACTAAATCAATCATAACAAGTACATGTTTAGTACATGAAGTAAGGTTTTCAGTGTTCTCACACATCAAGATCTAGAGGGCAGTATCTTTAATCAACACCCTGGTATTTCCAGGTGACAAAATCCTCCAATTTCAATGGTGGCCTGAATTGGGCCTCACTTGAGTGAGTGGCAGGTACTATCTGAGCAGCAGGGTTTTGGAGATTGTCTTTCAGAGGATTCTGGTTGTGAGTACTTGGATGAGTACCAAGACTTGGAGAAGCAGGAGTGTTTAACTGAACTTTCTAATTCTGACCACCTTGGTTTGGGCTTTTTTTTTTTTTATTTTCTTTAATTCAGGACAGTAATAATTTTGGTTTAGTTCCTTTATGTTTCTCCTGGAAACTGCCTTGTTTAACTCTTGGTTAAGCTTCTTGTATCATGAAAACTAGCAGGCTCTACAATCTACACACAGAAATGTCTGAGCAAAAATGAATTCTGTGAAACAGTTAGATTTGTAAACACAAAACTGAATGAAATTTCATCACATGCTCTTCCTTTCTTTCTTCTATGGATACTGAGTTCTTCTACATGTTCTCTCCACATTAGTCAAAATACAAATACAGTAAGAAAGCTCTGAAGCATGTTAATACAGAATAATCAACTTGTTTCAATTAAATATGAGAAAACGTATTTACCAGCCAAATCCATTTCTACATATAATAATGTGGAAAAAAACAACTATCTCCCATCTGAAGTTCAGAAGAGAAGATATTCTGAAGACTATCCACATGATTTACTAGGAGAGGTAGTCCTTGGCTTTCTATCCTATTTAGGTAACTGAATTAGGAAGATTTTTTTTTTTCCTGTGCATCTCTGTAAGCATAACAAACAAATCTTCCCCCAGGAATGAAGCTCCAACAGCTTTGTTTAAACCTGATTCTCCAGCTGGAAACCAAAGCCCAAACTGAAATTAAGTTATTCAGAGAACACTTTTTCTCTCTTTCTGCAGTTTTTGGGAAGGTTGGATGTTTGTTTGGGGTTGTTTGGTGTTTTCTAGGGGGGGGGAGGCTTTATTTGGCCTAGGTAAATACTTTGCTTAGCACACTTAGAAAGTTAGAGAAGCTTAGCCAATAAAAAGATCATTTGCTGTGCTCTAAAACTAGTATTTACTGACTAACAACTCCTACAGAGAGATCTTAAGGTCTGTCTTACTTCCAAAAATACACTCTGATCTCCCAAATTTTGTCTGGGGTTTTTCAGATTGAGGAATCAAAAAAGTAAAGGTCTGTCTTTTCTCATTTCTCTTTTCCCAGACACAAAGCCTTGAAACAGTCTTAACTGTATTACAAAGGTCTAAATGTATTCTTTCTAGTCTAGAAGCCTTATGTACTAAGCTATTATAATTTTAATACTTTACAGGTATGGGACAAATGGAAGTAAATTCAATCCTGCCACACAGAGAAAGAGGTCAGTTACTGCTCTTCTCAGCTATGAAGTCTGCCTAATCAAAATGTGGTTAATACAGTGCTTGAACCAGGTGCTGGGATGTAGTTTAAAAGATCAGTATTTTGGTTCCTTGTTTTCTTCTATGATGGCCTGTGAATTTAAGTGCATAAGTGCTACATTTCTGAAGTATCACACTGATGAGAAGGAGGTATAATGTCCCCAGGAGGTTCCATTCCAAACTGTTAGTGTGTTGTGGTTTTTAGTACCGATCAAGTCCAGATTTTATTTAGGAATACTTGATAAAACTGAATGCTTCAAAAGGGTAGTCAGTTCTGCTGTGGTTTTCATCCAGTGTCTTGGAGGTTCTTTTTTTTCCTAGACATAAGGCGTTGACTTGTCAGGGAGTATTCCAATGTCAGGTTCATACAAATTAGTCAACTTCATTGTGATACAAAAATAAAATCACATCACTAAGTATTTGATCCTACTAAACAAGTATGCTGGTTTTAAATTCCTGGATTTGTTTTGGATATTACTTAAAACAGACTCCCCTGTGGGGTAAGACTTCAGCTCAGAAGAAAATCAATGACAGCTTTGCTGGTGACTTCAACAGAATTGTATTCTACTCAAACTATCATAATTATGCTTAATAGAAATTAATGCAACTGCTTACTTGATCTTTGGTTTTTGATGAAGAAGAGCTTTAGTCTCTCTTTAAATGTATTTTCATTCATATAGAATTCAACTTGCACCCTGAAATACAAAAGGAAGCATTAGAATATATTATGAAATACAAATTATTTTCTTCCAATATAATTTGTTTCCTTATACATCTGTTCTTCACAGAGAGCATACAGGGAAAGACAGACCATTCAGCCAAGAGCTGACACAGATTTGAATGACTAATGTTAAAAGATGAAGAAACAAAATAAGAACATCAAACAAAACACCAACAAACCTTACTCAGTTTATCCCCTTTACAAGCAGAATCATTTTTCTACTGTTTGGGCACTCTACACTGCAATATCAGAAGCAGCTACATTTTATTATTTTCACTGGGACACTCTTCTCATCTCCACAGCTGTGTAATAAGGAGTTCCTTGATATTCAGGCTGAATCTTCCATCTCAGATTAACTTCCTTCTCATAACATTGTCTTAGTAACAATTCCTCTTTTCTTTCTATTTTATTCATATCTCTGTTAAGCATTCGTGTCTCAGTTAAGTGTTCACTTGCATGTGTTCATCTTTAATAAAATGCCTTTGCCCCAAACCAACTACCCTCTAAACTTTCCTTTTGCCAGAGACCTGAAATCATAGTTATGTTGCAATCATATAATATTCTACAGAAAATTCCTCTTTCTGATTATGTTGAAGCACAGAAACGTCCTTCTTTTCCCCTCCCTTCTTCCCAGATTTGCCTAGATATATTTAATCTTTCTGTCCTTCAGTTCAGTCTGAGTACAACTCATGTAATTGCTCTACAGCCTAGGAGAGAAGAAAATCGTTGCAGGGGCTTGGCAAGGGGAAAGGAAAGTGTGCAACAGCAATACAGAAAAACACAGGTGCTTCCAGAGCTGTAGTACTGCGTAGTTGGAGCCCTTGCTCTACCCAGCTGGATCTCCCTCAACAGCAAGCCCAGCTCTCCTCCAGCAATGAATAACGTTATCACAGAACAATCTCTGTGCCTTCCTGAGAAGTCAGTCTTCAGTTTGAGAACTGTTCTCCTATTGCTGAAGCATAAAATGACAGCACACAAGTGAATTGCTGCCTTCTCATTTTTTCTGTATACCATCATATGTTGCAAAATTGTACATGCATATATTGCTTATATCCTGTCACATATTTCAAGCACAATCCTGGCTAGAATTTTTTCCCTTCTTTCTTGTGGAGCCTTTGCTGAACCATTTTTTGGTATAATTTAATGCTATCTGTAGTCTCTTTCTTCCCTTCAAATATTTGCCTAATACCATGTATTTATGCATACATGATACTGGATACCATATATAGCTAAGGGCCCAGAATGGATGGCAATGCAGGGAAAGTGACTTTTTCATGCTTGCTTACTTATTACCAGAAGTTTAGGCATATCACTTTGTAGGACAGGGTCAGCATGTCATAAAAAGAAAGGCTCTCTACGCCTCACTTAGCAAGGTCAGCTAATTTTAGCTAGTCACTTGGCCTTGGTGTGGTTTACTGTAGTGTTCCTTGTAGAATGGATAATTATACTGTTTCCTATTTAGAGGCAGCAAAACTAGAACATTACTCTTAAGAACTGAGCTCTACAACTTGCAGAACTTTATTTCTGTACAATGACACATTTGACACAGCGGTAAGCGCAACTCCTACCCTAGACCAGCTTTTCTACCCTTTCTGGCTCTACACCTTTTGTGGCAAGACCTCCAAGAAGTTGCCCTCTGCTTTTTAAACAAGGAGTAGCTGCAGTTGCGTATTTCAAAGATACTGGGCCTGGAGGAATGTTCTAGAAACTGCTGCCCAGCTAGAGGAAAAGCCCTTCAGAGGAAGAACTTGTTTCTGGGTCTTCATTGAGCTTAAATATAAGCTGTGTTTTGTGGCATTGTTTTGTGCAAGAACTGTTGCCATTAACAGAGGTACAATTTAGATGGTTGGTAGCTTTAAGGCAGGCTAAGGAAGCATGTACAGGGGTTACTTAGTAGGTGGACAGGTTTGTGAGAGCCTTAGCTCTGCTTCTGTTCTTTACTGCCCATTTCCCAAGGTACTTACTACTAATGCAGTGACTTAGTGAGAAACAGTTGCCACAATTTGGTGGCTGCCACACACTAAGTGTATATATTTAATATTCAAGGACATATCTCAATAAGTAAACAAAGTGGTGCAAACTACTAAAGTATGGGATGTGACTAGAAAGGTGCACAGTATCAGTGATCTTTCATACACATATTAAGATTTTTAGGTAAGAAAATTGCAGTAGTCACTTACCATGAAAGAACAACATATTATCAGTAAGCCATGATTTAATGATAATGAGGAAAAAGGACGTGGGAGCTAATCATCCTCCTATCACTAGCATTATGAAGTGCTCTGATAGCCTTCTAACAGCTGTCTACTTCTCTTTCCTTAGCAACCTGTGCTCACAGCAGACTGGGATTCCACACTGCAGCAGTTTCCATGGTAAAATGGATTACGAATGCTACTAACACCACTTCTGTGGTTCAATTCCTCCTTCTTCCTCTGACTTTTTTCTAAGTTTAAGCAGAAATTCTACTGGCCTTCAGCACTTGCAGGAAATGCATCATCAGGACTCTATAATCAATGCAGGGTGTTCATGGTACTCTGCCTACTGGACAGAGAATATTTCACTTTGTTTCTTAAAGGTGGAGGTAAGAATGAATGGCTGAAGGAGCCAGAGTAAGGCAGGGGTAAGGAGAGAAACTCCCAGATGCTGTTCCTTCCTAACACTCTGTTGTTTATGTTAGCACTCACTGTGTTTGCACTTCTGTTTTAATCTTAATGATTAAAATTTTATTTCAAGGATTGGCTTTTTTCTGTATTCTTTGCACTATGAAGTGTAACCTAGAAAAGGAGTATTTCAGAATTCATATTGAATTTCTGAACCCCACCTCTAATACCAAGATATCAGTAATAGTAGTGAAGGGTTTGAACAAGTTTTGTCTGGACTTAAGTACAAAGTAGTAAGGCAGTTTCAAGTGAGTGAAATTCATTGGCACATACTTATATAAACTTAGTTACTCTCTTGCAGGATAAGTTGTAGTTGTAATTTAAATCCAAGCAAATGGCTCTGATGAAATAGCACCCATGGAGTACAGGGTGTCAGTATGTGTGCTCTCAGATCATCTGGCCTGTGGAACAGATTTGGTTTTGTTCCACTTTTCTAGTGGAATTTTAAAAGTGTGGTTTAAACAACTTCTGTTTCATTGTTTTTACCTGCCTGTAAAGACAGTTATAGTTCAGTCCATCTTGACAAAGAAGAAATCAAGGTGAAGGATTAAAATATTATTCCTTCACAAAGGTTACTGGGACAGCAATGTTTCTGTATACAGCCAATTGCTTCTGACTTTTTCTCCATCTATGTTAAGCACTGAATATCGCATGAAAAGCTTTGGGTTTTTTGGAAGGTAAAGAGCAGGACTTAGGCTTACTGACTCGTGCTTCAACTTTACTGAAAATGCACAAATATCTGGCTGAAATATCTGTGGCAAAACCTATGCTTCTCTTGAAGAACACTGTTGTTCAATCTCCTCCTTCAATACCATTAATAGCAGTCTTCCTTAGTTTAAACCCAAAGAACAGTAGTGTCAGTGGAATCCTTCAAACTGTAAAAAGTATCTTCAGCACCCAAAGTACAAGTACACATTGCACTCCTAATTCACTCAAGAGGTAATCTGAGTAGTAGACTTTAATGTAATACAAAGCGTAGAAGGAAAATCCTGACTCACACCAGGGACAGCAATGCAAAGCACTTCTTATGAGTCTAAATCACTGTGACCAATCTGTCTGCACCCTGCTTACTTCACTAATGTTGTCTGTGCTGTTCCATTGCTATTTACAATGTCATTCTAATTCCACAACCAGGCTTTGCTATAGCAACACCGTGTGTCTGCTAGGAGCTGTAAATGTTTACACTTAGTACTACTTGGCATTGGAATCAAGAAAAGATACCAAACGTACAAATGGGGACAACGTGAAGAAAACCACATCAATTTATTTAGATTCATCTTTATGGGAAGGGACATCATGAATTTTACTACCAAAAGTCCCCTGTAATATAGAGACAACTTTTTTTCCTTGGGATTTCCTGCTAATCCAATATATTTAAAATCCTACTAGATTTCAAATGTGAAAGTTTATTATGTAGGCCATAGGTAGGTGCTTAAAAATCAAGTACTCCAAGTACTGAAGTGACCCTGGAGAAAAGAAGACTCTGGTCAGACCTTATAGTGGCCTAACAGTACCTGAAAGGAGCTTACAAGAAAGCTGGGGAGGAACTTTTTACAAGGGCTTGTGATAGGATGAGAGGGAATGGATTAAAGCTTCAAGAGGGTAGATTTAGACTAGATACTAAGAAGAAATTCTTTACAATAAGGGTGACAAGATACCGGAACAGATTGCGCAGGGAGGTTGAGGATGTATGTCATTTCCCTGGAGATGTTCAAGGCCAGACTGGACAAGGCCTTGAGCAAGCTGGTCTGGTGGGCTGGAAAACAAAGATTTTTAAGGTCACTACCAACCAAAATCATTCTATGATTCTACTGTCAAAGCTTAGTTTACTGGGGGGAAAAAAAATCTAATCAAACCAATAAACAAACAAAAAAAACCCACTGGATGTTTTCTTCTTGCAGCTCTTAATAAAAGATTAGCATATTTTAATGGTGGCAGGCAGCAGCTCTCCTCTTCCCAAGTGTGCTAGTTTGAAGCTAGCTAGAATGTTTTGGTGAGAACTAGATTACAGGCTGTGAAAAGGAAACAATGGTGACGTCTACATCACTCATAGGCTTGCTGAGATGTATAAGAACAAGACCATAAATATAGATAACAGAATTGCTGTCCGTGTGACTAATCCATCTGCTTGTTAACCCCCCTGGCTGACCCTCCAAACTACCTTGGGCATAAGGCAAAGTCTTGGGTATGGTAAAGGGGTGGGAGGAAGGTGGAAGGGTGGTTGGGAGCCCCTCCTGAGGACTCAGGTTTCTGGGAGGGCTGTTGTGTTTCTGTATTACTCTTTAACTTGTACATTTCTGTATTTAGCTGTATAGATTGTAACTATCTGCTTGTATATTGTGCTAAGCTGTAAATATAAAGCTTCATTCAATTTCCAGAGCTGCTGAGTCTAGTCTGGGGGATTTTTCCAAAGTGGGGGGGGGAGGGAACACCCAAACCATCACACCAAGGTTTGCAACACCTGAAATATTCAGAATTCTGACTTGTTCAGAGCTTCATTCGATGTTACAGGCCCACTTGTTCCATCAGAATCAATATGACAGCTCAAGACTGGTTGTTGAACGATACCTCATCATCTTGTGCTGAAAGGAATGGCAGCACAATCAGTACTTTTCCACTACTGGCTCTTAACTTGGGAAGGCTTTTTCATTTGTTTCTGGCTGGAAATGAGTCATCACTTGCATAGGTCATGATGAACACTGAACATGTAGAGTTATGAGCTTTTGCTTTCTTCTCACAGGGAATGACAGCACCCCAGAACAAATGGTGGTAATTGGGGCAAGCAGTGTGCTTGTCTCCTCTCACTCACTAGTAAAATAGAAAAGAAGCTGTTTCTTTTGTGACCTAAATCGGTGAGTCTTAGCTAATCTAGCTGGTGAAGAACTTCCAGACACACCTACATTTGCTTGATTATGTAATTGGCTGTTACCACAAGAAATGGATTTATAGAGACTAGGTGCTATCAGAGTCACTGTAAAAGCTCTCTATTAATGAAGATAGGAATAGCATGAACTGAGTTGAGACAGTAAAACAGGCTGGGAATAATGTTGCCTTTTGGTGTACATGATGATGGATGTGAGCATTTATTTGGAAACTTGATTCAGTGAACTCTGCTCTGCTCTGGTGAGACCTCAGCTGGAGTACTGTGTCTAGCCCTGGAGTTCTCAGCATGACAAGGACATGGAGCTGTTGGAGCCAGGCCAGAGGAGGCCACAGCAAAGATGCTGTGAGGCTAGGCTGAGAGAGTTGGGCTTGCTCTGTCTGGAAAAGAGAAGGCTCTAGGGAGACCTTGTGGTGGCCTTTCAGTGCTTAAAGAGGCTGAGCAGAAAGCTGGGGATGGACCTTTGTGCAGGGCCTGTTGTGACAGGAGAGGGGGTGATGGTTTGAACTGAAGAGGGAGATACACAGACTACATACAAGGAGGAAATTTCTTAAACTGAGGGCAGTGAGACATTGGCCCAGGTTGCCCAGAGAGGTAGTAGATACCTCATCCCTGGAACTATTCCAGGTCAGGTTGTTTGGGGCTCTAAGCAACCTGCTCTAGCTAAAGATATCCCTGCAGAGGGGCTAGGCTAGATGACCTTTAAAGGTCCCTTCCAACCCAAACCATTCTGTGATTCTATGATTATCATAAGCTACAGAGTAAGGTTCTACAATGAAGAAATAATCTGGTCTCTTAGAACTGTATGTGCTTCTAAACTTTTTTTTTCTTGCTGTATCTTTCCAGTAAGTGCTGCTTGTTTCAGCTGAAACAAATCCAGGGCAGCAGCATAAAACAGGCCAAGGCAAAACTTTGAAGTTGCACAAAGTGAGAATTTCCACCTGCAACCACATGAAAATATCTTCTATGTGAAAGGCAACCTTTTACTCTTTTGTTCAAATGTTAAAAAATGCAAAAAAAAAAATCAACCCTTAATTAAAATTTTATTCCCTACAATTGAAATAGTATATTGTGTATTTACATTTTAGTGCATACAAACACAAAAATGTTTTAACAGCTGATTGTGAGCCTGCTTTATCTTCCTTTTTTTACAATCAGCTGGCCTCAGCTGTGTAAAACTGCCTTTGTTAAACATATACAGTCCTGTGGCAGCAATCTAATATTACAGTGAGAGAGATGTGAAATAGTATTACATCTCAAACTTTTCCATGCAAGATACATTTATTTTTTCCATTCCTTTGAGGGGAAAGATTCTTGGGTTTTTTATATAAGACTGATAGCAAATGAATGAGACTCAGTGCTGGATAATATACTTGCTTTTCAATCAAGTAGTAATAATGTCTTTAAGAATATCTCCCATTCATAATCAGTCATGCAAATTTAAAAAGGAAATAACCTTTTCAGTCCTGCAGTCGTGAAAACAGGTAACAAATTCACCACTGAAGTAATGGTGCGATAATGTGTCCAGTTCTGGGCACCTCAATTCAAGAGAGATGTTGAGATGCTGGAATGTGTCCAGAGAAGGGCAACAAAGATGTGAGAGGCCTGGAACACAAACCCTAAGAGAAGAGGCTGAGGGAGCTGGGGTTGTTTAGCCTGGAGAAGAGGAGGCTCAGGAGTGACCACATTGCTGTCTACAGCTACCTGAAAGGAGGTTGTAGCCAGGTGGGGGTTGGTCTCTTCTGCCAGGCAACCAGCAACAGAACAAGGGGACACAGTCTCAAGTTGTGCCGGGGGAAGTACAGGCTGGATGTTACGAGGAAGTTCTTCACAGAGGGAGTGATTGGCATTGGAATGGGCTGCTCAGGGAGGTGGTGGAGTCACTGTCCCTGGGGGTGTTCAAGAGAAGACTGGATGAGGCACTTGGTGCCATGGTCTAGTTGACTGGATAGGGCTGGGTGCTAGGTTGGACTGGATGATCTTGGAAGTCTCTTCCAACCTGGTTGATTCTGTGATTCTATGATAATAAAAATAGATTTTCTATCTGTACTTTTTGTGATTATAAGCTTTTCTTTAAAAACTCAACACATAAAATACTATGAAGTTTTACTAAGGGTAAAAGAAATCTCAGAGCAATCTCCCTCTGCATTTTAGTGGCCCTCCAAATACTACGTACTTCACTTTTTACTACAAATACACTTTCCTATTGCAAATCTATTGCCTAAGGTTAGAAAGGTAATAAATATGAATTATGCAGTAAGAAATAGTGCACTTTTAAGCTGAATTTTGCAGGGAAGAGACATTAAAAGTTTGGTAAAACTCTTCTTGTGGTTTTTTTTTTCTTTGCTAAACCATACAAGGGTGGTAAACCATACATACTTTAAAGTGAACTTACTGCATGTGAAGATAGCTCTTTTTAACCTCCAGGCAAAAGTGCTTCACATGTAGGTTATATAGAGCTCCTGCAAACAAAATCCATTATGCAAGGCTTTTTTTAATGGCTAATTCTCAGAGCCAGGGAGCTCTAAGGAATGGAGTGTGCTCCATGAGTTTGATTCCAGACACTGCACAGTTGACTATGATTGTGGCACTTGCCCATGCTGTAGAAGGAATGTATGCTGGGTTTTGCTTTTCATAATGTCACCTACTTGTGAAAGACAGGCTTGAAACAAGCTTGTTGAATATTAAGCACACTGTGGTAACACTGTCAGCCTTGGATGGAGTGTTAGGAACAAAAGAGAGAGTAACCCATTACAAGCTACCATATCTATTTATGACTTATATGTTCAAATTTTATTCTCTGTCCGCCCAAACAGTTTCTCTATTGCTTTCCTGAAATTATTTTTCTGTACCAACTCTTTACTTTTCCACATTTGATTTTTGTTTGAAGGGAAAATCTGCTTTGGTATGAAAGGCAACAGGACAGCTAGTAATTCCTAATTGATGAAAAGTGCAGTAACAGGGCAACTCCAGGTACCGACTACCTGTAAATGTCCTGTAACAAAAGTTAGAGGATAGATCCTTCATCCCCAGCTACAGTGATCTATTTACTAGATCTATCTTCACCATGATAGGTGAGGTGTATGCAGGATCAAGCAGCTTGCCTGAGTACCCCATGTACATAGTATGAATGAATTAGAAATTACTCTTCTTAGAATAACAACAGGCCTGAAGTTGTTGATTTAACAGTATCTTTTACTAGAGTATTTTAACACTAATCATTGCAAGCCTTCTGCTTGGAGATATTAATGCTTCCCAAACTTCTGTCTGCTGTAATATTGCCAGTTGTTACCTTAGTAACACTCTTGCTCTCTTAAAAAAATCCAAAACCTTAATTATTTCCCCAAGTACACACACTTGCATCTACCCTAAGGATAGTCCTCAGGATCTACTACTTTCAGAGCTGTTTTGTAGTCCTACATCTACTTACTCTCTTGCCCTTGACCTCTTCCTTTAGTCTTCTGAGACCTCCCTCCTGCTACTCCATGATCAACACAATTTACTCTCCACCATCCTCTCATTGTAATTCCTCCTTCTTCCTATTCTTTCATCCAAATTTTAAGAATACTTTGAATCTCTTCTCCAACAGTTCCTTTTCTTTAGTTTCTTGCAGAATTCCCTCTGTCTTGTTATCTTCTGCATACTACATAATTTCCCTAGAAAACATTGAGGAAGTGGCAATTATTCTTCCTGTGGTTTCTTTTCTCTAACTCCCTATGCAGATCTTTGCTTTCAACATACCTATTTATTTACACAGTCACTGTCTGGCATTGTAACCTATGACTTTTCTGTTCTCCTTTAGAAACTTCCCTTCCTTCCGGCCAAAGTCTCATGCTTCTATTTTTGCTTCACTTCTTCATGCAAAAAAGACCCAACTTCTTCTCCCTCATAGCACCACCACCTCTAACCACAGTCAAAACAGCATGTATAACCTTCTCTCTGGCCCTCCTTCCATGTCACTTAACAATTTCATGGCAACTTCTCCGTTTTCATTATCAATCTCCTCCTGTCACTTTATCCTTCATCTTAACAGTAAATGTAAACATTATTCCTTTTCTTCTGGATTCCTAGTGTTCAAAATCTTGGTCTGGGCTTCTGGACTTTATTACTCTTAAGTTATCATTTCATGGCCCTGAGAAATTTGCATCTTTTGAGATATTTGAGCGTCTTTTTCTCTTGAATTATTTCATTAGTTTTCAGCCTACTTCCTGTACTGCACATTAGGATACCATAAATATCAAGGCTGTAATAAATAAACTTTGCAGCGCTGTATAAATGCCATATGTGCCCTCTTACTGTTGGTGCTATATGGCCCTTAAAAGACAACTCTTCCTCAGGGCCATCAGAAATTTATTGGTGACCATGTTATGAAAACATCCACCATATGTTTGAAATGGATGGATGGTAGAGATGGAGTTATCACTTGTGCTAGTTTGAAGCTAGCTAGAATGTTTTGGTGAGAAAAACTATATCATAGGCTGTGAAATGAAAACAATGGTGAGGTCTACTTCCCTCACAGTCTTGCTGAGATGTGCAGAAAGGAAAAGCAAAACATTAGATAAGGTCACTTACTTGCTCTCTTCGCTGGGAGCTTTGCCTGCTGTGGAGCTGGGGCTGCTGGCTGAACTCCATCTTGCTTTCTAACCTCACCCTCCATTTGCTTTGGCTGATTCACCTTGCTTCTTAATCTTCTCAGCCAAACCTCCATTCTTCCTTGGGATTGGGGTAAGGTTGAGAGGGGTAGAAGGAAGGTGAGGGGGTGGTTGAGAGCCCCTCCTGGGGACTCAGGTTTCTGGGAGGGGAGTTGTGTTTCTGTATTACCTTTTTACCTTGTATATTTCTGTATATATATCCGTATATACTGTAAATATCTGCTTGTAAATTGTGCCAGCTGTAAATATAAGCTTCATTCAAATTTCCAGAGCCGACTGAGTCTAGTCTGGGTGATTTCTAAAGTGTGGGGGGCGGGGAACACCCAAACCACCACATCACTCCTACCACAACACTTCATTTATGATGTTATTTCTCTGCATATTTCATTTGAGTAAGTTTAGATTCAGTTTTGTGCTCTCCATTTAACATTTCTTACAAAGCAAGCATCAAAAGACTATGAGGGACATTGTCATGGAGATTATCCAGATGAAGATAGAAACCGGTGTTCAGATGGATAGGAGCCTTAAACTGTTCTGGGAGATTTTGTCATCTCTAGAATACTGAATAAATAAAAACTCTTAGACTCATTAATCACTTTAGATCTGGCAGTTTACAGGTACACTCACCTTTCGTGCGTATGAAAAAGCAAATACCTGTGTGAAGCATGTCATTTTTGTTAACAAATGGACATTATTTATTACTTGGTTGATTTGAGATTCTGAGGTTTTTTGGTGGGTTTTTGTTTGTTTTATTTTGGGGTTTTGGTTGGTTGGTTTGGGGGTAGGTAGGTTGGTTGGTTAGAATAGAATCAACCAGGTTGGAAGAGACCTCCAAGATCATCCAGTCCAACCTATCGCCCAGCCCTAGCCAGTCAACTAGACCATGGCACCAAGTACCTCATCCAGTCTTTTCCTGAACACCCCCAGGGACGGTGACTTCACCTCCCTGAGCAGCCCATTCCAATGCCAATCACTCTCTCTGGGAAGAACTTCCTCCTAACGTCCAGCCTGTACTTCCCCCAGCACAACTTGAGACTGTGTCCCCTTGTCCTGTTGCTGGTTGCCTGGCAGAAGAGACCAACCCCCACCTGGATACAAAAACCTGGTTGGTTTTTGGTGGGTCTTTTTGTGTGTGTGTAGTAGTCCAGGGTTTAAAACAGCAAAAACACTGTGTTCATAGGACTCCTGTTTAATGAGAAAAATGATGATCCCAACATGTCTTGGCTTGGTTTGCTGAGCAAATACTCTTCTTCAATTTGGTTCTCTGCAAGTGACTTGAGATAGCCCCTGATTACAAGAGAAATTCAAATCAATATTCACTTGAACTCTATTTCTCGCCTGTAGGATGAGACTGTTCTGTTACTGCTCTTCTGCAGGTGAGCTTTTAGTTCATTCGTATTTTTAAAGATTCTATCATTTCAAAAGCAGCAAGCAGAACAACATTGAGAGCTGTTCATACGTGGTATCCTCACAGATAAGGTCACTTCTCTCACTTTTAATTTTACATTTAAAAAAAAAAAAAAGAAGATGAAATTAAGATTTAGTTTTCTGAAAATGTAGCAGAAGGAAGAAGTAAAAAAGAGCAGATGGAATTGAAAAAAAAAATTAAAAAAAAATGTGGGTGAATCCCAATCTGTCATTTGGAAGTATCACATGACTGAGTGTAAAATATAATTTTAAATCTGACTTGTCAATATGTTGTTACCTGGAGCACAGAGACAGCTTCCTAGCAAGTCTGATCCAATGCATACTTAGATCAATGGAGAGATTCTGTTTGCTTAGAATCAAAGAATCAACCAGGTTGGAAGAGACTTCCAAGATCATCCAATCCAATCTATCACCCAGCTTTATCCAGTCAATTAGACCATGGCACCAAGTGCCTCATCCAGTCTCTTCTTGAACACCTGCATGGACGGTGACTCCTCCACCTCCATGGGCAGCGCATTCCAATGGCAAATAGAAGAGTATAGCAAAATAACCAAATAAAAAACATATTCAAACTAAGTATTTCCTTATTGGTTTCATTTCTTTTGGGGAGAAAAATATTAATTGTTTTGCTATTTCCATTATATAATGTATTTTACATAACACTGGCAATTCAGTGTGAGATTCAGAAGAGTATATATATTGCTTCTTTAACAGAATTCCACAGCTTCTTACTGTTACCATCCTGCCCTGTTATTACTTTGGTGCTGACTTTACTTTGGTGCTGACTCTTCTGCTTTTGGTTTGTGCATCTTTACTGTAGTATGTTAGTTACACTTGGTACATTCAATTATAAATATGTGGTGCCAAAATAAAAGATGTGGTGGTTTGGGTGTCTCCCACCCCCCCAAACTTTTATAAATCACCCAGACTAGACTCAGCCGTCTCTGGAAATATGAATGAAGCTTATATTTACAGCTAGCACAATATGCAAGCAGATATTTNTTTTTTCCTGGAATAATTCACTGCATAATTATATCAACTGAAACTGAAAATATTGGGGATTCAGTAAGTTGTCTCAGATTTTTCCTAAAGACACAACAAATTATAGTTAATAGCTGCACCTACCCAAAAGAAAATAGAAGCTTATGAAATATCTTAATCTACAGCATACAGTGTCAACAGATGAACTTACATGACCTGTTTATGCAATCTTAATCAGAGATTAACACTTAGTAAGGAGAGAAGTTTCAGAAACTGAATGTTCTAAGACAGAAATGTCAATGTACCATATCCAAATCAAAAGGTCTTGGTTCGCTCTCCGTTGAACTTATTCAAAGAAAATGTGTTCATGAACACAAAACCCAGTTATGTTTCATCTGGACTGCCTGAGTTTTCTGACCTTATTAAAACAGACCTTCTGGATTATTTTTTTTAAGTCTTTGTAGCTTTAATTTTATTTCCTGTACAACTACAGTTACCATGCAAGATGTTATGCTGCCTTTTGTATCACATCGACCTGGCAGGATGTGATCTACATCCTGTCGTCTTCTTTTTCGGAAGCTGGAGCCTTTTCATATATATCTCTCCAAACTTTGTTGTCATCATTGCTTTCTGAAAAACAACACGGGGATGCTAATATGATTCTTAGTTGTGTAACAACTTCCCACAGAGTTCAGCAGTAAAGATGGCAAAAAACAAGGCCATCTTCTCTGAAAATACTAGGAAATAATGTGAGAAGCGTCGGGTGAATTGGAATAGCTTTCAGTTTCAAAAAATGTTGCATTTGTCCTTCAAGAGCCTGACCAAGAACTTCATCAGGGACCGCTCCAAGACCAATGCGCTGCCTATGAAGAGCAAGAAGGCCTCCAGCTTCCATGAGTTTGCCCACACCACCACCGAAACCTGGGACATCAGAGATGACAAAGGTGAGGACTTCTCTTCCTCCTCCTCTTCTTTGCAAACTCTGAACTCTGAAGTGGCCAAGGCCACAGCATTGCAGGTTCTGGAGAACCACAGCAAGCTGCGAGAGAAACATGAGGGGGCCCAGGCCACTCTCAGCGACCTGCCCACCAGCTGCAAGGTCATCGAGTCCAGCACTGAGGCCCAGCTCTCCAGGGCATCTGGTAAGAGCCGTCTTCAGTAGCAGCCTCTTGCTCCTGTGCTCTCTTGTTTGACCACTGAAATAAGCTTCTTGCTGCTGCTTGCCTATTATGGACTGTGGTGCAGTCTGTGAGAGGCCTTTGCCTCCTTGTAGCACCCTGTACTCCAAACAGCCATTGCTGGAGGCCTGGCCTTAATGCTTCAGCATCCTCTGCTGCTCAGTATCCTGCATACAGGCACCTCGGTCCCAGAGGATCCCATGATCTGGGTGCTAAGGGATGGTCCTGCTCTGGCAGGGGGGGTGGACTCGATGAACTTTAGAGGTCCCTTCTGACCCCTGACATTCTGTGATCCTGTGAACTATGGCAGATTCTTTCCAAGTGTTAAGCCGAAAACAAATACCTCTGGCATTTAAGAGTCTACTTTATAAAAAAAAACATCAGCTACCAAAGAGAGATCTCTAAGAAATCTGAATTCTCTGACCCCGTTCAGGCTGACCTGCCTGGTGGGGTTTTTTTTTCCTTTTTTATTCTATCTCCTAAAGCTGTTTCCTTCAAGACAAACAATATGTCCATACTTCAGATATGTGGAGGAGAAATAAACTCCAAAATTCAGCTTATTTCTCTAAAACAATATAAAATGGAAGTGCATGTAACTATTAACCTTGAGAAAATAACACCTGAACATATTCATAGAATGGCTTAGGGTAGAAAGGACCTTAGAGATCACCTTCTTCACCCTCCCCACGGGATGCCTCCCAGATAGACTCAGCTGCTCAAGGCCTCATCCAACCTGGCCTTGAACATCCCAGGGAGGAGGCATCCACAATCTATTACAGATTCTCTTGTACTGAAGAATTTCTTCCTAAGATCCAGTCTAAACCTACTCTCTCTCCACTTAAAACTATTCCTCCTTGTCCTATTGCTAGACACGCTTATGAAAAGTCACAGAATCACAGAATGAACCAGGTTGGAAAAGGTCTCCAGGATCATCCATCTTCAGCCTTCCTGTAGGATCCTTTTGGGTGTTGGAAGGCAGCTACAAGGCCCCCCTGGAGCCTTCTCTTCTCTAGGCTGAACAACTCCAGCTCCCTCAGCCTGTCCTCATAGCACAGGTGCTCCAGTCACCTTTGATTCATCTTTGTTGCCCTTCTCTGGACTTGGTCCAATGGCTAGATCTAAATCTTCAGCTCCAAAACAAAACCAATGAAATGTCTTCTGTGTTTCTTGGGATGCGATACTAATGAGATGCCTCCCTTGGAAATGAATCACACAACTACCTCAAAAAATACTGTCTGCTATAGAAGAAACCTCACAGGTAAAATTCACCCATCACTACTGAAGGAAAGTTTGGCACTCAGTCTACAATTCACACCTGACTATTTGGCGAAAGCAACTGAGGTATGAACTACGTTTTCAGAAACTAGTGGACCTTATTGCCAAGTTACAGGAAAGTAAGCAGATAAGTTCTTGAGACACTAGAACCTTCCAATATTTAGACCTTTACCTCACCAGAATGAAGTTGCTGCTAATTTGTGAAATCTCCTGTGGTCTGTGTATACATCTCTATATACCTGTGATATCTTTGATGCCTTGGCTATTTGACTTCTTGCCTGTTTCCTTCAGCAAAACTGAAGAATGTTTCTTCAGTTTGGGAGACATGAAGGAACAGAAGTGCTCAATTTCACTTTCCATTACCACTCTTACCACTTACTCTTTTCCTTCCATCCCTAATCCTCACAATTTCCTCTTGCCACCCACAGCTGTCACCACAGTTTGCTTTGTCACCTCATAATTCCCTCCAGGCATGGATATAAGTGTGGAATAAGTGCAAAACTGCTCTCCAGGGCCCTGTAGAGCAGACTCACTCAACAGCAGTTTATACAAAACAAAGGAGTCTGGATGAGTTTTATGCTATGCTGAAGGTAAATGCAGGTGCACATCTACAATGTAAATATTAATGTCTGGGCAAGACAAGTTAAGGTATTTGTATGCTCAGGGAAATTAGCTAAAACCTTTGTGTGACAGGTGCCAAAGTCTGACAGTCCAAATCACTATTGAAGTAATCCAGAAAGGCCAAATGATAACATTGATTATTTCTCTAGTTTTATGTTTAAAAGACAAATTAACTGAGAGGAAAAACAAACAAAAAACCACCAGACATGAAAAGCAATTGTTAGAAACGGTGTGGAGAACGACTGTCACAATGAAGCTCAAGCACAGGGTGGAAGAAGTGGCAGCAATGCCTTTTGAAGCACCATGCAACATGGCAAATAAAAGCAGCTGTCCAGAATTTTAATGTGAGCAGTACCACCTTTGGACAAAATTGTTGGGCTCAGAGTAAGGAAACAGAGGGACTTTCCGTTTCCTTCCTGTAGCAACCTGCAATGTAGTGAATAGCAGCTCTGACAGGAGAAGAGGCCCAAGCCTTGGACTTTGATTTGAGGTTGCTTTGCATTACAGAGGAAGAGCAGCTTCCAGAGGCAACACAGAGATGTTTAGGACATAAGACTATGCTTGGACTGCACTTCCAGGTCCACCAGTTTCAGTTTGGACTAGCTGAACACTTTAATATTGTGGAGTATGACTGATAAACTTGCAGTCAAGTGTACACGCTACATGGAAAATATGTACCTGTGACTTCTTTGCTGGCTACACATACCTCTGTCACTGATCCCCTTAGGAAAGGCCTTCCACTGATCCTGTAAAACACCTATGCTATTTATAATACAGTAAAAATAGATGACATAGTTCTATTACACATTCATTCAGTATTTTTGCAACTAGCAAACATATTTATAAGTAGCACTTCAAAAGCAAATTCCTTGGTTCATGTTTGTCTCCACATCTGGACAAATGTTGTTGTTAAAATTTATTATGTATTTTAATGTGTAATTTTATTAATTCTGCAATCTGAGACAGCATTTTTATAGGCCAAATCCCCAAACAGCGTTCTTGAAGTGCTAAAATACTTCCAGGTGGATTATGTATCTGTCACTGTTTGGATGTTAGAGCTCCTGTGTGAGCAGTTTAGGCAGAACATATCACTTGTTTACTTGATCATACTAATAGTCATGCAGTCAGAGTGCATTTCCCAAACACAAGTTAATTCTAAGATGGTCCAGCTGTTTCTCTGCAGCTTCCTTTAATGGCTCTGCCTGTATTAAGATGACTAATAACATTTTGTACATGTTAACTAATACAAAAGTTCCAAAGCACATTTTCACCTGTCAGAGCATAGCATCAAGAGCACTTTGGTCCCATTAGGAGAATGTTGATTTGTTTCAATACTATATTGATGGTAAGAACAAAATGGGTATAATACACCTGGAAATGGAATGTGTGTTGGTGGAGTGGAAAGCTGGAAAAGAGGGTACACCAGAACATACACTACTGTGTTATTTGCTGTGCTTTACATTACTTCCTCTTAACATTTGCCACCATCTGCTAACTGACAAAACAGACCAGTTCAATCTGCCAAATGGACTAAATAACCTGCTTCAGTGCAGACACTTTTCAATTTTAAAAGAAATCTAATTAAGCAAAGACAAATACAATTGGCAAAAAAAAATCCTAAGAGCTTTCAACCTTTTAACAACAATCTTAACTAACTTCCAGATGTATTGTCAACTGAAACATTATATCCATCTAGCTAACTAAAATACAGCATGATCTAGTTCCCCATTTCAGCTTGTAGTGTTTGCAAAATCAAAATTGATGCTTTTACAGCAGTAGTTGGAACTGTATTTGAAAGAAGTGTAAAAAGATCCATCAACACAATATTCCCAAAAGGAGGCTTTCACAGGTCATCCGTTTTTATTTGCCGAACTGATTGATACTGGAGTGGTTACCCAGTCAAAAGCTAAATCACTTCTCCTACTCTACTAATAACACACCTAAACATGAGGACTATCAAGCCCCTGTTCTGTCTAGAAGGCTGTGTTCCGTTTATCTCTGTAACTTTGTCTATTTTTCCTTCAGTAATTCTTCTGTTTTCATGTCTACTGTCTTCAAATGCTTTTCCTGCTAAAAGCATGTCTCAAGTTTGAAGGGGTTTACGCCTTCAGGATTAGGGGGTTTCATTGTTTGATTCGTATTTGAGTTATTCAAGTAGCTCCAGCTACTTGCCACACATTGCTTGACTTCTGCCACGTTCTTTTTGAAATGGGAATCATATTCTGCTCTGCTTCCCCTACACTGCTTTTCTACAACAACCTGACCTAGATTCAAGGTCTCAGGATTGTATCAAAGCACAATGTAGTTCAAACCCAAATCACAGTTCTTTCCTTTCAATGGTCCTTTCTTTCCCTCATTTTTCTCTTTATGAACTCCTACGAATGCTTTGTCTTAAAAAAAATTAAGAGTCTGAAGTTTGATAATCACTGAAGTTGTAAAGCATCTTAACATTTTAAACAGGAGATAATGCTCAGTGTGGAATGATTTCCATTTCTGTGGAGTTGCATAAGCCATGTTGGTAAGACACTGGAACAGGTTGCCCAGGGAGGTTGTGGATGCTTCCTCCCTGGAGGCATTTAAAGCCAGGCTGGGTGAGGCCTTGAGCAGCCTGCTCTAGTGGGAGGTGTCCCTGCCTATGGCAGGGGGTTGGAGCTGGATGATCCTTGAGGTCCCTTCCAACCTAAACCATTCTATGATTCTATGATTCTATGTTCTTAGCAGAAACATGTCTACAGAATCCTAATTAGATGTGAGCAACAGGCATGAGTAGTCTCAGATATATTGTTAATGCTATTCAATCAATACCAAAATTCTGCTCAGTTTATATATTCCAATTGTTATCAAAACATCAGAAATACAACAACTGGAATATGTAAAACTCTTAACCTTACCAAAGTGTTAGGAGTGTCCAGGTACAGAGACAAGGTTTATAATTACAAAATACATATCCCTAATTAGAATTTATAAACTAATAATCATGAATTAGAAAAACACAAGTATTAGTTAGAATGTCAATGAAAGATGAAAACCAAAAAATGGAACTCACGGCAACACCTACAAGTTGGATTTAGCTGGGGAACAAACTAAGAATGAAGCAAACGACAGACATAAATAGAGTATGAGCTGTAGCACTCTGCTCCATTATGAGATAATTGGAAGAGACAGATAAGGGGGAAGTCTGAAACGAACATCGTGTACTTAAATTTTTATAAGGCATTTGAAAAGGTTGTCTGGAGATTGATACTGAAGGTAAAAAAATCAAATGCTTATAATAAGGAAAAGAAGTAAACAACCCAAAAAGTAAATAGTGTTGATGTAACACAAAGTGATTGCCTATCCTCATAGAAGATGTTTGGGTTTGGAAAAGAGTCGGCAGGTCAGCCAGGGGGGTTAGGAAGCAGATGGATTAATCAGGAAGGTTAGAGAGAGAAGTACAGGCCAAAACCCCCAGAGAGAGACTCCCTTATCTATATGTTACTGTTCTTATACATCTCAGCAAGCCTATGAGCAAAGTAGACATTACCATTGCTTCCTTTTCACAGCCTATAATCTAATTCTACTCAACCAAAACATTCTAGCTAGCTTCAAACTAGCACATGGAGGTAAAAGTAACAGGTCACCAAATTAATACTTCAGTTGAACAAAACAACACAAGCTAAACATTGTTTGTTCAGCTCATCTGGATAAAGTTTTCTTATGATGTTGATTCTGTAAATATTTCTGGATTAGCATTTTTAACATTATTATCCTGAACATAAAGAATTCCAGTACACAAGGGCATTGTTTTCATAGGTACTGAGACAAAGCCTTTTCTATTAAATATTTATGACTAAATAGGAGGATAGATTTTTCATGGAATCCCAGAATGTTAGGGGCTGGAAGAGACCTCAAAAGACCTCCAGAGATCAAGTCAAACCTCCCCTGCCAAGGCAGGATTCCCCAGGGTAGTTTACATGGAAACACGTCCAGGCAGGTTTTGAAAGTCTCCAGAGAAGGAGACTCCGCAACCTCTCTGGGCAGCCTGTTCCAGTGCTCCAGAACCCTCACTGTAAAGAAGTTTCTCCTCATGTTGGGGTGAAACCTTCTATGTTGCAATTTGTTGCCATTGCTCTGTGGCTTATGTGGCACACCACTGAAAAGAGATTAGCCTCATCCACATGACAGCCACTCCCTCAAATATTTGAACACATTGATGAGATCTCCTCTCAGTCTTCTCCAGACTAAACAGCCTCAGGTCTCTCAGTCTTTCTCCATAGGGAAGATGCTCAAATATCCCAGTCATCCTCATGGCTCTCCACTGGACTCTTTCCAGCAAGTCCCTATGTCTCTTGAACTGGGGAGCCCAAAATTTGACACAGTATTGCAGGTGTGGTCTCACTAGGGCAGAGTAGAGGGAGAGAAGAACCTCCCTAGACCTGCTGGCCACATTTATCTTGCTGCACCCCAGGCTGCCATTGGCTGTCTTGGCCACAAGGGCACATTGCTGTCGCATGCAGGACTTGCTGTCCATCAGGACTCCAAGGTCTTTCTCGATGGAGCAGCTTTCCAGCGGGGCAGCCCCCAACCTGTACTGGTGCCTCTTGTTATTCCTGATAGCACTTCCATTTAAAATACATCATGTAATGCAAAAGACAGTGATTTAGCTGGCTTAATGCTCCATGAACCTCAATATAGAGCAGTGCAATATGGGGCCAGTAATAACTAGTTGTACATGTATCTCAACTTTGTAGGACGTGAAAACATACACATTTAGCAAACTGAGACTTCCAAGAGAATCACAAACCATTTTGTATTTGATCATGTACAAATCAGCACAAGAATTCACTGGACTTTTGTTTAGATGGGTTTTGGCCTTTTTTTGGTTTGGGTTTTTTTTTACCTACTAACCCTATATTCATTCTACCAATAAGGAAATTGAAGTTAGCTCTGAGCTTTCCATACACTTGAAAACTTGTGCAGTTTTATTAAGGCACCATATCAGTTACACTGGGGCAAGATGCAGTAAGTTCTTCATAAAGCCTGGAGAAGAGGAGGCTCAGGGGTGATCTCATTGCTGTCTACAACTACCTGAAGGGAGGCTGTGGCCAGGTGGGGGTTGGTCTTTTCTCCCAGGCAACCAGCAACAGAACAAGGGGACACAGTATCAAGTTGTGCCAGGGGACATATAGGCTTGATGTTAGGAGGAAGTTCTTCACAGTCCTTTCCTTCACTGCCTCCTGCCCAGGGAGGTGGTGGAGTCACCATCCTTGAAGTTGTTCAAGAAAAGCCTGGATGAGGCACTCAGTGCCATGGTCTATTTGATTGGACAAGGTTGGTGGATAGGTTGGACTGGATGATCTTGGAGGTCCTTTCCAATCTGGCTGATTCTATGATCATATTGCTTGGTATGTTTTGTCTTCAAAGGAAAACAGCCTCTTCTACTTAGACTAAGACCCATAAATGTTTCCACTGAAATAAAGAGAAGTTACTCTTTCCAGAAATGGTTGAAGAGGGACTACTTCTGAAACTCAGAAAAATGGGATTATTCCATCACCTTCCTGAAAAGCAGGAGGGTAGCACTGGCACAGGGCATAAAAGATTGGTGTTTCTTTTAATTAACTTTGTTCCACATTTCTTTAGATCTTTAACTCTCCATGTTGAAGTTTACTTTTGAAAATGAGGACAACATCCTCTTCAGTCTCAGAAGATGATACAGGCCCTACACCTGGAAATATTCAAAGTGAGGCTCAACAGGACTCTGGGCAAGCTGATCTACCTTACTGCAGAAGGAGTGGGACAAGATGACCTTTGGAGGTCCCTTATCATGTTTCTCTGTCAGAACACATTTTGGCTAACTTTCTTCAGGCAGATGTGGTGGTGTTACACTATTTTGATGAGTACCTATTGATGCACAGGGAATGAAACTCTGGCTAAAGCAATGCTGTACAATACTGATGCAGTATGCTTACACAGATCACTACTTGTGCAAATGCACTTAGAGGTGTAATCAGATGGATAAAACACTGGTGTTTTGTTTCCACAATATACAGCCTCAACTGTGTATGTACATGTTGGGGGTGAAGGAGGGAGGTGGAGAAGGGAGCACGGCACGTAAGGAATAGAGTTGGTGTTCAGGGGCTTTCCATTTGTGCATAATTTCATCATTTCTAAGGAACGATATCTTTTACAGGTTATCTACATTACAATTTGCAATAGGGAATAAATGCCAAAAGCTGCTTTTTATCCTATGATCTGAAGTGAAAATTGATACAGAACTTTTTGAAGTATGAATCCTTACTGATCAGAGAAGCAGAAAATTACTTGAAAAAGATGTTTGGGCTTTGAAGAGACAGACTTCCAGTTTAAATCAAACTTTGTGCTAATTCTCATCAAACCACTATTCAGTATAATAAGCCCTCACTTACTTTTGAGGGAAAGATTAAAACAGTCTCTCCAAAGTTACTGAAAGTCATTCTGGAAACTTACTGACCAAGTTGTGTGGTAAATACGCATTCTGTTTTTAATCTAAAACTAATTCTGATCATTCCTCACCTTCGTATGAACTCTGTAAGGAACAAATCTCCCAAAACAATGCACAATGAAGGCTAGGGTTTATAGCTCTTTCTTGACTCCAGTCATTGCCAGCAGTACTTCCAAAGAAGAAATACCACTAGTTAGTAAAGGTACTGTCTACAACTACCTGAGGGGAGGTTGTGGCCAGGGGGAGGTTGCTCTCTTCTCTCAGGTGGCCAGCGCCAGAACGAGAGGACACAGCCTCAGGCTGCGCCAGGGGAAGTTTAGGCTTGAGATGAGGAGAAAGTTCTTCACTGAGAGAGTCAATGGCTACTGGAATGGGCTGCCCAGGGAGGTGGTGGAGTCGCCGTCCCTGGAGCTGTTCAAGGCAAGATTGGACGTGGCACTTGGTGCCATGGTCTAGCCTTCAGCTCTGTGGTGAAGGGTTGGACTTGATGATCTGTGAGGTCTCTTCCAACCCTGATGATACTATGATCCTATGATAATCTTAAAGATAATTATGTTTTATTTCCTGTTTTTAGAATTTTAAGTAAATAAAAATATTACACCATTATCTTTTGGATTTTATTCCAAAAGATGTGTACTGGTCACTGTCACGAAACACACTGAAGTATTTATATCAGATTTTTCAAACTAAGTTTTTCTTTTGCAAACGTTTATTTCTTCTGCAAGCCACATTTCTTCTGCTGAGGTAAATTAAATTAGGTGAGATGCAAGGATATGGCATCCACAGCAATAAATTAAGCTAGTTCGTTTCATTCGTTTTATGCATACTCTGCTCAATTTCCCATTCACCTACAGCTTTAAGTAGATAAACCATGTTTGTTAATTACAGGGTAAGAAATTATGGGAATAATGCCTGATCTGGTAAAGGGAAAAAATAGTAAAAAGCCAAATTCAATTTGTCAGGAACTTCCCACAGACACTTTAACAAGCTTAGAAAGCGCTTATCTGAGACTCCATATATAGCTGAAGTGTTAAAAAAGAGGGAAAAAAGTGATAGTTTGCATGCTTTTTACACATGCCCAGAACTAAGGAAACTTTACCAAAGAGAATTTAAAAAGTGGGGTTTTTTTATTGTTTCTTTAAAGTTACATTTTTGAATAGTCCAGACTTGCAACCTGGAAACACAATATGCCCCAAAAGCTGCCATTAGCTTGCCAACATCTCTGAGAATTAAACATAGATCTGAATCTGAGAGCATCACAATTTCCCTGAAATTATGGGAGCTGCATAAGCTTTCAGTCTCCCATGATCATGTGTTTAACAGTTACACAAAGGACAAAGGTGAATATTTAACAGATAAAGTGGAGGAGTATTCAGGCAAGGACTCAGAAAAAGGCATAAATAAAAACCCAGTACTGATGGTGTCTTGCCTGATATTTCCCATAGAAGAAAGGGCTGTCAGAGACTCCAATTACTCTACCAAATCAACAGGAAAGTGCTGATGCCACCTCCCAAGAGAACTGTGGACTGATACAAATCTGTCTTCATTCTCTAGTATTCAGAAGTGCTTTGGCTGCAGTGAGGAGAATAAAACACACAGGATTTCTGAAGCAATTCTTGGAGTTTGACGTATGTATACACTGTAACTATCCAGAGGTGGTGTAGAATTGCTTTTTCCTATCAAACACAGCTTGCTGCATAGTCCAACCATAGTATGTGATTGTTGTTCTACATGTGAAAAATTACCTTTTAAAACAAGCTGTAAATATCTCATTAAGGAGTGACAATGATTCAAGAACTCATAGTATGACAAGTAGAACACATAGTACAAGTATTTTAAAAGTCATTACCATATCTAAAATGTCACCCATCTGATACTGCTTTCTCCACAACTAATGGTGCATATAATTACAGACTTAATAATGAAACCCGTAGAAATCTCAGTCTCCTTATTCTGTGAGCTCTTACACTTCTTCATTAATCATAAGGCATGGCTTTAATTGTCTTTACATTAGACTGTGTGTTTCATTTAGAGCAGGTATCTTCAGCAAACTGGCCTGTTTAATGTCAACACTGGGTTGGCTTTTTTCCCTTAAATATGACTCCCCAAATGAATGCAGAAACTTCAGAGTTTGCAGACTCCGGTGGGAATCCAATTATCTAATATCTCTAGATAACTGTAGCAGTGACAAGGTTTGTTCTGCCATATGTTTTTAAGTCTTACATAGATCTTAATGATGATCAAACTTAGGTGGAATATATGGACACAGTGATGGAAGACCTGTGTTTATGAATGGAATTAGATTGGCGTCTCGTTTTTAATTTAAATTCCCAGAGATTCAAATATATGTTCGATAGTGATATGGGGATATGAAGAAATAGGGGATGACCAAAAGTGTATCTATACTAGGAACAAAGAAACAGAATAGGTAATCATGAAATCATAGAGAAGTAGATGACTAACAAGGGGAAAGATAGTCTTAATCATTAACAAAGGATGTATTCTCAAGTAGCAATGTGAAAACATTCCAAGGCCAAAGCAAGGCCAAAAAGCAAATACTTCACAATGTTATCTGGGATGGAAGAGAAGGACTGACCAGCACTCACCATAAACTTATCAGCCAGTACCCATGAGGAAGAGAAGCAGAAGACCATCAAGGAGATAGGCTGAAGACTCACAGCCTTCCTCCCATCGACCACTGCCCACATTTGAAGGATCCTTGCCCACAATTTCAGAAGGGAACTACGCAAGCGCAGAGGACTGACAAGATAATTAACATATGAAGCGGGAGCAGGCGGGTTTTATAAGAACGTATAGGCGTTTCATGAATAGGCATGGATTCAGTGTATAAATGTGGGGTGCTTGCTCCTTTGGGGTATGCACGATTTTGGAGGAGATATCCTCCGTGCATCTTGCACAATAAACATACCTACTTTACAACTTTCGAGTTATAGAGTCCTTTCCGTACGTCAGATAGAACCAAGAACAATTCTTTAGAGTGCCCTTCCCTCTTCTCCCTTCTTTTTCAAAAGGAAGGAATTAGATGTAGGGAGAGGAAAATGTAAGCACACCCAAATAAATAATCTCACTCTGATTTGGAAATTAAAAGGAAATTTAACAATAAATTTAAAAAGGTATCTGAGGTAGGGAAGTTACAAAGGTATAGGGAAGGGAAATCGAATACAAAATGTGTAAATACAACTAGATTTTTGATGGTAATGGCTTTGTCTGCCTCGTGGGTGATGGCCACATGGTAAAACAAAGGGAACCAGGAACAGGATGGTGATGGTGGTATGCATGGAGGCAGGGAGCACAGAGAGAGAGGGTGATGCTGGTATGCATGGAGGCATGGAGCATAGAGAGAGGAAACAGGAAGCTCCCTCTGCTTTTATAGACCTTTAGACAGGAAGGGGGAGTGGGCTAACTATGAGTCACCTGGTGGTGGTCAGACCCACCTCTGGGGAGGGGTCAAGACCACCTAGGGTCAAGTTCAAGGTCACTCCCCCTGGAGGGTTAACCCTGTACAATTGGTTGTATTGATATTAAGAGGGAGGTCCTCGATGTCCTCAAATGTCAAGGGTGGTATGTAAGAAAGAACAGTAATACTTCCAACTCTTTTCCCTACAACCCCAGTCATCTCTGCCTTAGACGATAATATTCACTTCATAGTTAGAATAGAATAGAATCAGTCAGGTTGGAAGAGACCTCCAAGATCATCCAGTCCAACCTATCACCCAGCCCTATCCAGTCAACCATCCAGTCATCCATCATATTTTGATAATGGTCATTTTTGTCTGAAAATAAGAGCAAAATCTGAAGCCTTTCACAACAGTCTCAGACTAGCCCAGGATATTTATCAAAAGACTCTCTGCTAAAGACTCATTAAAAGTTCCCTCTCTTTTACACCCTCGCAGACACTTTCTCTGCACTCTGAAACATTTCTAGTAGTCATCCATGTTCTTACCCCTGGATGCAATACTCTCCCAATACCACACTAAAATCCCAAAATTCTGAATGATCAGTTGATAACACTAAATTACACTAAATGGATTGACAATGTTAGTACCAATGCAGCTTAACTTTGTTTTTTTTTCACCCTGGACTCAGACTGTGATCTGTGAACTGCCAAATAAGAGGGGGAAATGGGAAACAAAAACTAATCAAGCCTTTAAAATTAAATCAGGGCCTTTTGAATGTTGTATCATTTCAGCTAAATAGTAATTTTCGTACAATCTGTGGTCAGTCTCAATACCAAAAAAACCCACCAAACCCATCCTGTGGGTTGCTTTGAATAGTCTGTGAATTAATTCCTCAGGGCCAATGAGACACACGATATCTGGAACCAGTCTTGTGAGAAAAAGCTTTGCTTACATTATATTCTCAGTGGGTGAAAAATCTCCTTAAATTTTGCTAGTCTTTTATAAAACCTGTTTGATTAATCAACATCTGCATATCACAAAACATTTTGTTCCTTTTTTTTGTGTTTCTATTCTCATTTTAGAATGACTGCAAAAACAAATCAGCAATTGTTACCTACAAAAATGCCTTCTTTAAAATTTGGGGGGTTTGAACTGATAAACCACCTTTGAACAAGTACTCAAATGCTAGATTGTTGTACACACCGAAAACATAGCTTGCTCAGCTTTTCAAAAGGGTACATGCAGCTATATATAGAGCTTAGCTTTTAGACCATCTCTGTTACTGCTGTCTGTACTTGAAGGTGAGAATTACAGGACAATAGTGATAAGTGAGGAGTGTCCTTAGCTTCTTTTAAGTTTGGTGTGAAGAGGGGAAAACCAAATGCCCTTCCAGAAGTCAGGGAATACTGTGTATTAACAGGTGCTGGCACCTATGTAACAAATATAACCATGTTTTTTCATTTGCAACTCAGCTTGTTGTTTTTCTCATCGGTATTTGTTTCAGATATGGTAATACTGCTTTTACCTGTGCTGCAGTTGTCTCTTGTCACAAAGGGAAGAGAAAACCAAGTGAGAAAAACACAAAACCTCTAGAACATGTTTTGGCTATTTAGAACAATATAAGACTGAGATTATTTTAGAGTGTTTACTCCTTATTAAATATTTTAACAATTACAATACTTGGAAGGAGCTCTGTAACTTAAAACTATCTGCAGTACCATAAACACCATTAACATCGTGAAAAGCTAAAGGGCAACTTCTTTTTTTCTTTGCAAAAAAACAACGTGCTTTGACTTAGGGTACAGAGTATAAGAGGCAGGAATAGACTTTCCTGGCAGAGAAAATCCATAGTGAGGACTGCTGTCCCTGCCAGGCGTGAGATCCTACTGTTATATCTTAGATACACAATTATTAATGGCCAAAGCTAGCAGGAGACTTCTAAGACGCAGACAGAGGGCACAAAGTTTTCTTTGTTTTGCTAACTCATATAACTTGCATCAATCTTAACCCAACGCTTGCCTTCCCCGTCTAGCATAGCCTGATACTCAGCAAGTCAAGCACAACTACGTTAAACCTAGCAACCTGCCTTCCACCGCAAAACTGCAGCACGGATTTCTCTCTATGTGGAGGCAGGATTTGTCCCTCAAGAGATGCTTCAGTGATATCACTATTTTTATCTGTGAGGATAAACACTGTTTTTTGTCTCTCAATGACTGTTTCTGTTTTACTGCTACTTCCCACCAGGAAGTTGACTGCTAACATAATTAGCAGATGATTGCATGGGAGAGGCTGAAATCTTTAACAGCTGGCTGAAGGCATTGTGTACCACCAGCTCTTCTCTGCCACAGAACATTTACAGTTTTTGAATGGCATTCTCTCCAATGACACAGAGATTATAATATCATGGTGTGCAGGCCTCTGGAAAGGACTTGACTTGCCCATTTACTTGAAAAAAAGTACGGAATTCACTTTGAAAGCATTTAGGTGATTAGTAGAAGTACTTGGGCACATAGTTGGCAGATACCTCCTTACACTAGCTTCAGACACTTCCCATGCTCCAAGTGGTCTTTCTTTGTTACAGTATAGAAGGGAGACTATACGAATCAAAGTTACTTGCATTATAGAAGAGTCATTCTGAGAGCAACGCACAATGCAGCACAGAATTTACTGTTATAAAATAAATACTCATAATAATTGTCTGTGATAGAATAATAATTGTAAAATTAGGAGCAAAACCATCTGGGAGAGAACTGCTTCAGTTCCCCATGGAGTATTACAGCATCTGCTAATTGTAAAGTGGTAGATATCTAGTTCTAGATGGAAAAATAAGAGCTTTAGAGTAGTAAGTGTATAATTAATGACTGAAGCACCAAGAACATTTACAAACTGTGCATGATGTTGTCCCAGAGGAGGAAGGCTACTTGATCTGTGGGAGATTTTAAGCTGAGACAAACCTTTTCTGCACTAGAAACTGCTGGAACACTACCGAAGTCTCCCTTAGACTGACACAGTCGTAACAACACTGAAGTGTTTCTCTTCTCATGTCTTTCTCGCATTTCCACTGTATGCCACTTCTAAATGGAATATAGAAACAATGCTTTTTTTGCTTCCATTGTTGTTGCTGGAATGATGCTATAACAAAACTTAGCATCAGGCTGACAGAAATGCTCTCTACAAAGCCTTAGTCCCTCTTCCTTCCACACAAGTAAACTGATTTCCTCTTTCATTTGTAATAGGGACTCAAACCTGTCACAACCCAGACATGCAACTTGACTCCTAAGCCTGCTACAGAAGTGTAAACGCAGTCCTCTCGCTGTGGCTGATGCAGCAGTTTTATAAATGTTAATATTTGTCCTCAATACTTTTTTAATGCAGGTGGGGTTTGCAAAGTAAGAACGGCCTTGGGCTATACATAAGCAATTGTTTTTCAGGGTTTAGAGCAACTCAAACTTTGCCACTACTTCTGTGCAGAGTCTCACTGCAGACACAAATAAAATTGGGTCTCTTAGTGAATTAGACCATTAAGATCCTAAGCAATTTCAATCAAAATCAAACTTTAAAAACAGAATTTAGGCTTCTAATTCACTTTATTTTTCAAAATAATTTACTTACCAGGACAAATCAAGATAAATTTGACACTATTGACTCAAGTCATTTTATTTTGTAGCCTCTGTTAAATGGAAGAACTCCTGAAAGTTAACACATGTTCTAAAATGAGGAGGCTATACTGACTAAACTATTTCTTGAAGGAAAGAAGAAGATTGTTTGGAATAAATTGTAATATAATTTTCTTTTGAGGAAATTATTAAGGAATTTTTGTGTGAGTTGGATCTAGACTCCAGGTATTTTAAACCACTTGTTTTAGAAACGTGTAGGCTTTTTATTCCCTTTTAGTTTAACAATCTCAGGTGATTTCCAAAAGGAAAGGCAAGGGGAGGGCTTAACCCACTAATTTACAATGTGACAAATGACTGCTGGATGCCTTCTGAGATTTACAGCAGGGAGCCATTTCCTGAAAGTCACCAGTCAACAGGACAGCCAGCAGTATACAATGGTCCAAGAGATGTGTGGAGGTGTTCTGTATTATCTGAACCTCTTTCCAGATGGGTGGTAATGCTCATTTATACAGTCAGCACATGAGAAGGGAAAGCTGATTTTAGTTTAATCCTGTAAGTATCCAGTGTAAGAACAGTTCTTGCACAAAGGTAAAATTTAGCTCTTTGGTTTCATCATGAAAGTATATACTGTAACAAAATGACTCAAATTTTCATCTCAGTACAGGATCAGGATTTAAAATACACAAGCAGTATTTCCAATACCAGCTAATGTGTCTTGTTATGTATGTAGAGACAATAACAAAAATTACAGAACTGGGAAATATTTGTGTTCTGTGACTGTTAAATTATAAACATTTATTGCAACAGCATATAGAAGAGTTGTGAAATCTTACGCTCCTCATGTTTTGAGGGCAGGGGTTGGAAAATATGTAGGGTTTCTGGGTTCATTCTTTTTTCTTTCCATTCCATTCATTGCATGCAATTTTGAAGTAATGCAGTAATAATGATTTTTCCTAGAACATATTACCTCTATGTACAATGCCAAACTTCAATAGGCAGTAGAATGAAACAGTAGCATAAAATAGATATCTGTGATTGCTGAGTGACTTGTTCATATGACAGACTGTTCATTCAGCAATCAATTCTGGAATGTATACTTCATGGACTCAACGTTGCCAGAAATATTCAGCACTGATAGAAATTACCTTGGGGTGTAAGGTCTAAAGAAGGACCAATATACTGCTTAATCTTACATGAGTCCAAGTGGATTTGAAATGTAAAAGGTATATAAACTAAAAAAATACTACAGACTCTTTAGAGATCAGTAAAATTAATCTCACTGTGCATATTTTAAAACCAACCATATGCTGTTTTCTCTTTTTCTCCCTCTAAAATGCTGCTGGAAAAGAATTCTTCCAGTACTTCAAACTAAGTTTTTTGTTTAGTTGGTTGTTTTCTTACAAGGACTCTAAGACAAAATGCACTTATTGCCTATGTTTAAGAGCTATCCTGCATATTTCAGTGAAGGAAGCACTAAACCTAAGCAGCTCTGCGCTTCATACATAGAGGCTTTTGCAATACAGTCTACTATATATGCATAATCTGAATGTGTGAATGTGCAGGAAACAGGTGTCCAGAAAGAGAGGAACTAGGAGCATAAACAAGAGAAGCAGCATGTACAGGTAAGGCGTATAATCTACCTTCACAATTAAATTACTTTGACCCTCTCTGGGTACATTTATACAAGTTAAAGTTGCCCGGGCACTGACACTAAATCACAGTACAAAGCAGCAGATACATAGCAGAAAACTGCTTCAGGTTCTCAAACTGGGAGACTACCTGCAACCTGTCTGCTTGGAGTGTTTCCTTAGACACTCAAACTGCCAAATCATTCCTGAGCACTGCACTGTTCAAGGCAGTTTTGGCTAGGATCAAAACACACAAAGAAAAAGTCTAACAGCTCAGTAGTATGAACAAGTCATGCTTCAATGGGTAGAAATATTCCTGGCTTGCTTGAATCTACTAGGGAAAGAAAAAAAAAATGTAGCTTTTCTATCTTTATAAGTGTCCAAGGATCAGACTAGATGTCTGTACATAAATGGATTAAGAAATGTGAGGTAAATTGTGCTCTGCAAGATACTCAAGCACTGAATTTATGTGACTGACTGTACTGAAAAAGCAGCGATAACGACAGAATGTAAATGGGGGTTATTTTTAACATGGATTTTTTCCTTTACATCTCTAATATCCTATGGTTTGGCTGTTTTGAAGTACGTAGTAATTATATATGTGCACAACCTCTTTTTGCAAATAACTTCTTCATTGTATCTTTTCAAAGCTTACATGGAGATCTAAATTCAATATCCTTTTCTCTTCTCTGAAGCAAATTTACCAGCTTCAACCACATCAAGTCTTCACTAGGTTTCTACTTTTATTTGTGTTGTTCTTCAACCCAGCTGGTAAGAATAAGGATTTATGATCAATAGGTTTATGAAATGTTTTATTATACAATTTATTCTAGAATCACAGAATCTCATTGGTTAAAAAAGACCTCTAAGATTACCAAATCCAATCATCAACCTAGCACTCCATGGCCATTAAACCATGTCCCAGAGTGCCATGTCTAAAGGTTTCTGAACACCTCCACAGACCACGATTCCAGAACCACCCTGGGCAGCCTGTTTCAATGCTCAACAGCTTTTACATCACAGAAAATTTCCCTAATCCTCCCGTGGCACAATTTGAGGCCATTTTCCTGTCATTCTATCACTTGATGATACTAGAGAAAAGAGTCCAACACCCACCTCACTACAATCTCTTTTTAGGCAGCTGTAGAGAGCAGTAAGGTCTCCTGTCAGTATCCTCTTCTCCAGACTAAACAATTCCAGTTCCCTCAGTTTCACTGCCCTTCTCTGGACACACTCCAGCAACTCAATGTCCTTCTCATAGTTGAACAGAGTATTCAAGGCACACCTTCACCAGAGTTAAGTACTGGGGCATGATCACTCTTGCCAGCCACACTATTCCTGATAGATGCCAGGATGTTGTTGGCCTTCTTGGTCACCTGGGGAGATTGCTGGCTCATGTTCAGATGGCTGGCAATCAAAAACCCCCAAGTCTTTTTCTACTAGGCAGCTTTCCAGCCACTCTGCCTGTAGCATTGCATGGGACTGCTGTGATGCAAATGCAGGATCTTGATTTAATACAACTGAACTCGGCCCATTGATCCAGCCTGTCCAAATCCCTCTGCAGAGCCTTTCCACCTTGGAGCAGATCAATGCTCCCATCCAGTTTGGTGTCATCTGTAAACTTACTGAGGTAGCACTTAAGCCCACTCACCTGGATCATTGATAAAGATATTAAACAAGACTGGTCCCAGTACCAAGCCCTGGGGAACACAGACCAGCACTTGTGGCTCATTGCCAACCAGCTTTAACTCCACCACCATTCTTTGGGCTCAGCCACCTAGCCAAGTTTTAACCCAGCAAAGCTTACACCCATCCAAGCCACAAACATCCAGTTTTACCATAAGAAAGCTGTGGGAGACAGTGTCAAATGCTTTACTAAAGTCCAGGTAAACAACATCCACAGCCTTTCTCTGATTCACTACGCAGCTTACCTTGTGATAGAAGGAGATCAGGTTCATCAAGCAGGATCTGCCCCTCATGAAGCCATGCTCACTGGGTCTGATTACCTTGTTGCCCTCTACATGCACCATAATAGCATTCAAGGTTTTCTACACCATAACCTTCCCCAGCTGCAAGGTCAGACTGGCCAATCTGTAGTTCCTTCTAGACCTTCCTGTAGATGGGTATCACTTGCCAATCTCCAGTCAACTGGGACCTTACCACTTAGCCAAGACTGCCAGTAAATGATGGAACATGGCTTGGTGAACACTTTCCAGCTGTCTCAGTACCCTTGGCTGTACGCCATTCAGCCTCACAGACCCGTGTATGTCCTAGTGGTGCAGCAGGTTGCTAACACTCATCTGGAATTATGGAAGCTTCATTCTGCTCCCCATTTCCATCTTCCAGCTCATGGCACTGAGTATCCAAGGAACAACTGGTCTTGCTACTAAAGACTGAGGCAAAGAAGGTATTAAGTACCTCATCCTTTATAACTATGTTCCCCACTGCATCCAACAAAAGACAGATACTCTCCATAGTCTTTCTTGTGTTGCTAATACATTTCCAGAGGGTTTCCCTGTTCTCTATAACAGCTAAAGCAAACATAATTTTCAGTTGGGCTTTGGCCCTTCTAATTTTCTGTGTAGCCTCATGATAACTTTGTTGGAGGAAGGCCGCTGAGAAGGACGACAACCGTAACCTCTCCTTTTCTCCATAAACTGCAGCCAGCTTTCTTCCTTGCCAACTTGTCTTTCAGCACATAGGGACAGCCTGCTACCTTTAAGACTTCTCTCTTAAACAGTATCCAGCCTTCCTGGACTGCTTGGCCCTCCAAGCAGCCTGAAACAGCCCAGAGTCTGCCCACTGGAAGTCCAAGGTGGCAGGTCTGCTGATCCACCTCTTCTCCAACAATTGAAAACTCTATCATTTTGTTACTGCTATGCCAAACAAGGCCCCCAGTTGTTACATCACCCACAAGCCCTTTTCTATTCACAAACAGCAGGTCCAGCTGGGCACCTTCCCCATCTGGCTCCATCACCAGACATGTCTGGAAGTTATCTTCCACACACTCTAAGAACCCCCAGGACTGCTCCCTCTGTGCTGTATTTCCAGCAGACAGGGTAGTTCAAGTCCCCCACGAGCACAAGGGCTAGAGATTGTGAGACTTCTCCCAGATGCCTAAAGAATATCTCACTTGTCTCTTCATCCTGGCTGGGTGGTCTATAACAGACTCCCCCAATGGTATCTGCCTTGTTGGTCTTCTTCGCAATTCTTATCCACAAACACTCATCCCTATTGTCACCATCAGTAACCTCAAGTACAACCAAACTCTGCCTGACATACAGAGCTGCCTCATCATCTCTCCTTCCTTGCCTATTCTTTCTGAAGAGTTTGTAGCCATTGACTGTGGCACTCCAGTTCTACAACACATCTCACCTCTTCTGCGATGGCTACTACATCCTAGTAGCCCTGACACAAGCTGGCTTCCAACTCTTCCTGTTTGTATCCACTAGTGTAGATGCACTTCAACTGCTCTAAATAGGTCTTGCCACCTTTTTGCAGGGAGAAGTTCTAATTCCAATCAGGCTGTTCTCAGGTGCTCCTGTGGCTGCTAATTCATCAGTTACCCTTATGTCTTTGCTGACATGTGGGTCTCCATTCCCTACCTCCACTGATATGGCAAACCTACAGACCTCACTAGCACACCACCTTTCAAACACTGCTCTGCTGCCCTCGGGCTTATTTCAAGCAAGCCTGGTTTTGCGCCCCATCTCCTTCCGATCTAGTTTAAAGCTCTTTCAGTGAGCCCTGCTAGCTCCTGTGGCAAGATATTTTTCCCACTTTGAGACAGGTGTTTTCCTTCTACAGGTGGCAGGCCTGGTCTCCTGCAAATCAGCCCATGATCAAAGAACTCTAGTCATGCATTGGTTTCTAGGTCTGCTGGCAACAGGTGGAAGGGAAGCAGTTAATTTAGTGAAACCTCACTGAACTAACAGGTGAATAACTGCTGTTAATCACCAAGTTCCCTTTTGTTTCTGCTCCCTCCCACAACAGCCAAACTGAAAGACGAATTGTATTATGATGGTCAAAAATTATCTCAAAATATCTAGTAAATATAAACAGCTTATTTTAGTTTCAGGCACTTTCAGTAATGAAAACAAAATTTGAAATTCACAAGGCATTAGTGATATTTACAAAGCAAGTGAAAAAGTCAGTGACTTCACTCTTTCTTCAGCCACAACCCAGTAATTGGACTAGAAGGAAGCTATCACACTGCCCTATCTGCCACAGAAATCACAGAGAAATCTACAGAGTATCAACCAGACTTACTATTAAATACTACAGTATTACTTACTGGCTAACTATGCTATTGAAAGTTTGATTTGGTGGCTAAAAATCCTGAGTGGTTTGTGGCAGATGAGAGGAATAATTCCATACCCTCTCCACTTTAAAGAATCAACATGGAATGCAGATGGGAAAAGTGGTATTCCAGAAAAAGAAGAGAGACCTCAATAGAATGGCAAAACCAAAAAGGGAATGCATCTAAGACAGAAGAGAGATGACAAAGCATTCAGTTGATAATAGACCTGAAGTTCACAGACCACACACAGAGAAAATACTTGATAAAAAGTAGACTCTATGAGTTGAAAGCAAGTGGAATAAAGAAGTAGCACTAAACCAGAAAGATATAATAAAATTATTTTCAGCATTTTTGGCCAAAAGCCATTAACCTCCTCAAATAAACTATCTTGATCACCTGACATTGTGTACCCATGCTATAAAACTACTTCAACTGTATTTTAGTGTTCAGGTATTCCATTCATACTAAATGTCCATTCTACTGCAGGATTACAAGCTATACCTTTTGCAATATCTATATAGAATAAAAGACACAAAAGATGTGCTTCACCAAAACCAAAGTTGAACCACTTCTGTAAGGGTGCAAAGACAAAAAAAAAGAAAACCATTAAAAATAAGATATATTTGTGTCATTCTTATTTCTAACTAATATGCAGCTGATCTTAGGGTCCTCACAGGTCTGCAGTCCTTCACATGAAATATTTCCTGAAAGTATTCCTAATAGTCTAAATATTCTATTAGACTATAGTTCTGTGCAGAATATGTATGCTTTCTCTACAGTGGATACTAGTAAAATACCAGCAACATAGGACTGAATTAATATTTCAGTAAAGTGGTATCCTTTAGTCATTTACCATTTCATAACTGTCTGAATAATCATAATTTAATTGATTCAATGTACAGCATATTCTCCTAAACAGAGGTAATAATCAGTTGCATATCACCAGTAAGTGAGAGCCCATCTTTCTCTGTGAAAGTAGCTAATATCTAAACTCAGGAGTTTCTTGACCTCCGAGTTGAAGACTCATCCTGGCAACGTAAATAAATTCAGTTAAAAGCAATCCAATATGCCTTTATACATTAGCAGACACTTCTGCTCTTGTGTCGTTTAACTACAAAGCACATCTCACACATAATTTTGCAAGACGGGATCATGTAACAGCCTACTGGCAAACCAGGCTCTACCGTCAAATAAAGTGTCAGGATCCTGTTCATGGATACACTTCACTCAGCATTCTGAAATTAAACACCACATTCTCAGTTTGTTTTCATACAAGGGTTATTTGTTTTGTTGTGTTGTTGGGTTTTTTTTTTTTTAATATATTTTAGAACCACTACTTGAATTGAAACAAACAAATATCTTTTTCTGTTGGTTTGTAATTAAAGATGTCGTTGAAATAATTCATAAAGCAATAAATTAACGGTAGCTACATGCAAGCCTAGAACCCTCGCATGAAAAGAAACTGCCTGCAGAGAAGCATGCATACTGGGACAATGAAAACATCCAGCGAGCCCAGCAGTCAGCTTTCCGACGAGAGGCAAAAGCGCATTTTGTTTGGGCTCTCCTCTCAGTACCTGTTACCATCCGGAGACGATATCATACCTCTACGACTCTTCTTCCTACCGTGACTGTAGAAAATAGGAAGATACAGCCCTTCCGCAGAGGCGGTACTGCCCCGAAGGCTGCGGGATGCCCATCACGTTGGTGGGGGGCACCGGCCTCGACTCGCACCGGTTGCATCTCTTTCCCGGGAAAGTTTGTCACCGAGGCTGGCCTCCTGCAGGCGGGCGTGCTTTCACAGCATCCACCTGTCGGCAGCAGGGCCGCTCGGTACCCGGTCCGCCGCCACCTCGACCCCTCTGCGGGGCCCGTACCGCCCCTCTCAGGCGGGCTGACAGAGGCGCGAGGGACGCCGCCTGAGAAGCAAATCCCCGCTCCCTCTTGGGCTGTCACCACGGGGAACCCCCACCCCGCGCACTCACCTGTCGTCGCTCTGCCAGCCCTGGTCGCCCAGCAGCAAGTCCCGAAACCGGTACCGGGGGGGGAGCGGTGGCACCTCGGTGTCCAGGTCCGCCATTCTGCCCGGAGAAGGAGAACACCCAGCGCCGACCCCCTGCGGAGGGGCACTCACTCCGCCACCCGCCACAAGGGGTGTAGGGAAGAGCCTAGCGCGACAGGAGGAGCCGGGGCGGGGAGCGGCGCGGCGCGGGCTGTCCCTTCGGCGGATGCGGGGGCTGCGCACACAAAGGCGGGCGGCGCGCGGCGGGAGCGCTGCTGCCGGTGGCTGCAGGGAGCGGCGACTCCAGCGAAGCCGGCCGCACAGTTTCGCTCGCGCCGCGGGGGCACCCGCGGCCCGCCCTAGGCGCAGGCAGGTGCCGACTGGCGGCAGTGGAGGGGGACCCCGCGGCGCACCCACCCACCCGAAGCGGCCGCGAACGCGCACCCGCCGCCGCTGACAACAAAGGGCTGTCCGCCGCCATGCAAATATTGTTTGGAGCCGCCGCGGCCAGGCGAGCCAATGGCGTCAGCGCTCATTAGCATACTCCAGTGACGGTGAGGGAACCTCCGCCTGCCGACCAATGGAAACCCCTCAGCAGCGCACGGGCAGGGGGCTTCAGGCGCCTGGGGGCGGGCGGAGTGAGACGGGCAGGTAGCAGATGAGGAAGGTAGAAGGGTAGGACGGCGTCGCTGTGCTGGTAGCGCTTCTGCGGGCACCGCTACCGGGTCTCGGCGCCTCTCGGGTGTCCCTACACTCCGCCGCACGGTAGAAGGCTCTGTCTCCGCGCGGTGACACCGTGCAGGACCGGGACGGGGCATGCAGAATGTCACTTCACTGGAGAAGACGCCTCATACTCTGAGCACCAGCACGGCTCCGGTCCCCGCTTTGGGGGTGTTCCTGGAGTTCTCTGCTGCAGCCGGAGACCTCCTCTTGCAGCACCTGCGGCTTCCTCAGAAGTCTTTGTATGTAGCCCCCGAAATGGGAGGCGTTGAGGCTTAGGGCGCTATAGGTAGCCGCTGCGCAGCGCCCGCGTTACTGATGGTAGACGTCTGAGAGTACTTGGGTCTTTCCTAACTTTGTCTCTTGCTCCTCTTTAGACAGGCAATACCTGCTCAGTGACATAGGTCTGGTTCTGCTTCGTGCCAGCTATTCACACATAGTATCTAATGCCCCTCTTCTGGTAAACACAAATATTGCTACGTTTCCACCGCCTGTCATCATTTGCCTTCCCAGATTAGGTCTTCACCTCAACTGTTCAGTCCTAGCATTCCTCCCCAGAAGGAAGCCATAAGCAGCTCTTGCACGGGTACGGTTTGCAGATTGAGATTCTGCTGGCTCAGAAGCTGAACGATAGATGAGAAGCTTATGGTTGAAGCACCGCATGTTAGGCTGCCTGCATTCATGCTGCCCGTTGAAGAATGAAGCGTCTTCCATTCAGTTGGATTGCTGTGTAAGAGGTAAGTTAGTTGAGAGCTGATGTGGCAAGTACAGTAGCAGCTTAAGTGTGGCAGCCTGGAGTGTAGCACAAAACAATGTGCCCTGCCGAAAATCCAGCTCAGCTTCATGGCTCTCTACAGGTAACCGACAGCTAGTCCAGTTCAGGACTTGGTTTATCTCTGCAGTTGTTACAGACAATGCACCTTTCCTCCTTTCTTTAGCACAGTCTTAAGCATAACTTCTCTGCTCCTTCTTTAAAGAGGCTTGTCAGCCAGGTTGTGTGCGGTGCTGAGACCCCTGGGCTATGGTGCTTACCCTTTTACACAGCTTGCTGCATTCAGCGTTCACAGTGTGCTTCTCAGAAAGGCTGTGTGTAAAACAGATGCACATATGTGGCAAGAGTTCAAAGGTAACTCACTCTCTCTTTGCTTTGGCTGATATGGGGAATAAATAAAATAGAGCCTTACCTGCTGCCTTATTCTTGCCAGTTTTACTGTGCTGTGTGCTGAGGTCAGAGCTCTCTGAAAGTCTAATTTTTAAAAATGCTGAATTATTTTTCTGTAGAAGATTTGTGGCCACACGGCCATGTTTTTGTCTCATGTCTGCTTCTCTGCTTGGACAGGCTGGCTGTCTTTTCTAAGAAAACATTGCTTCCCCTCTGCCTGGGTATCTTTTCATCTTGTCAAATTTGGAGGTGAGGTGGAGCCTGCACGTTGTAATGGTTTGTTGTAAAACTAGAGTACTGAGAGGAGCTGCAGCCCTTTTCTGAAGCCTGTGAATCATAGATCAGCTGGGAAATTAATGGTGTTTCTGCTGTATCTTCTAGCAGCCTCATTAATTTTTCTGCCTTAATTGATTCACATTTGCTTTCGTACTTGAGGAGCTAAGTAGCGGCAGAAGCTTGCTTTTGTCCTTTTTCTACCATAAAGATGTATTTCAGAGTGGTAATAGCTGGCTGGTAAACTGACAACCTAGTACATAGTTGAGAAGCGCTAAGAGGAATCAAGCTCAAAACAGAGACTATAGTCATGCAATTTGTACAGAAGCTTAATTTTGTGCTCCAAAGTAATACAGCCTATTTATAGTATAAAATGAGCAGTGGTTTTGTACATCTGACAGCATGAGCCTGGTCACTCTGAAAAATTCTAAGTCTGTAAAACCAGACAGAGGTGGTACTTTACTTGGCTAAATCTAATATTTTAATTAACTCAAAAGACCTGGTAAATATATATCCTCAAGCTGAGAAGACACTGAATCATCAACTTGGAGACAAATATATCAACCATTATACTGGGCCACTATGCTCATTCATTCTGCTGTGTTTGTGTTAAAGTAAAGCTGTGAGCCACACTCATCTCTTTCAAGGAACAAACATAGGTTTATACTCTCTGCATGATTGTGACCCTGAGAAGTGTCAGAAGCATCTGTGTCCCCGATTGGGGACTGAAATAGACTTTAATGACTCTGTAGATGTAGGTTGGTAACTCTTTCCAAGTTTTCAACTCTGAAGTTCAGGAGACAAGAGAGAGTTAAGAACTGTGTTACAGAGCTTCTTACTAGTGGAGTATTTAGATTTTTAGTTTACTTATATTTTTGATGGTGTATAGATAAAACTATCTGGCACAATGCAAATTACTTCTGGACTTTTCAAACAGCTGCAGTGGAGATGGAGATGTACTTAAAATATCAATACTGTTCTTAATTCAAGATGCTCATTCCCTCTATCTAAATCTGAATTCTGCATTCTGCTGTAATAAACTAAATAATTTGATTGATTTTTAATATTTTGCTCTAAAAGCTTGCAAAAGCTTGCAAGGTTTCCTTTATTATTAATCAGTTTAATTACTGACACTCACTGGAACATTCTTTACTCTTGGCATTGATACCTAAAACTACTCAAGTAAATCAAAGCCAAACTTGACTGCAAAGAGCTAGAGAAGAATCTTGCCCATAATATACCATTGTACTTCACCCTCATGAAGTTTTGGTGGCCCTCTGCATTGTAGTGCTGAACCAGTCCTACAAGACACAGATTTTACTTCTTTTCCCTTCATTCCTTTTCAGTTTTTACCATGACACAGTGCTTTATGTTCCCCTGCTGATAAGCTTATCATTCTAGCTATTGTGTTCTATTAAATCATTATGTTAGTTTTATTCTCATAAATGATATTATTAGATAGTGATTGGGTTAAGAAAGAACACTCATGGAGACAAAGTTTTTTAAGCAAAAGGTGAAGCATTTATGAAACAAATGCACACTAAATCCTTCTGCTCTGTAAAATGAGTAACTTCTACTTTCATGGAAGATAGTCTAATATTATCCAAATGAATTCAGTTAAGTCAGTAAGCAGTATCACAGTATTACCAAGGTTGGAAGAGACCTCATAGATCATCAAGTCCAACCTGTTACCACAGAGCTCAAGGCTAGACCTTGGCACCAAGTGCCATGTCCAATCCTGCCTTGAACAGCTCCAGGCACCTTGAGTACTGTGTCCAGTTCTGGGGCCCCCCATTTTAAGAGGGACATCGAGATGCTTGAGCGTGTCCAGAGAAGGGCAACGAGGCTGGTGAGAGGCCTCGAGCACAGCCCTACGAGGAGAGGCTGAGGTAAGGACATCGAGATGCTTGAGCGTGTCCAGAGAAGGGCAACGAGGCTGGTGAGAGGCCTCGAACACAAGCCCTACGAGGAGAGGCTGAGGGAAGCTGGGATTGTTTAGCCTGGAGAAGAGGAGGCTCAGGGGAGACCTTATTGCTGTCTACAACTACCTGAGGGGTGGTTGTAGCCAGGAGGAGGTTGCTCTCTTCTCTCAGGCAGCCAGCACCAGAACAAGAGGACACAGCCTCAAGCTACGCCAGGGGAAATTTAGGCTTGAGGTGAGGAGAAAGTTCTTCACTGAGAGAGTCATTGGCTACTGGAATGGGCTGCCCAGGGAGGTGGTGGAGTCAAACATACACAAGACACTGCAGTGTCCACAGTAAGTGGAAATGCCTTTGCCAAGTTTGCATGCTTTTTGCTATTTGTCTGTTGCTACTAGTATATGGTTAGGCAGGCTGATTGACTGAAAAACCAACTGAGAAGAAATTAATAAGATTCAGGTTCTTTTTTTTAGTTTTTTTTTCTTTGCTTTTTAATTTTCTCCCCCTATGATTAAGAAGTATCTGAATGTTTGTGTGTCTAATGAGAGCCTCTGGAACTATCATATTTCTGCAAGTTGATCAATTCTCACATGAGTGTGTCTGTGTGGTTTGGAGTTTAAGCCTAGAAATGAGCACTAGAGTACCGACAGCACTGGAAACCCCATAAGACAGTCTACATCTTTGCCAGCTGAATAGAATATTTAAGGACACAGCATTCACAGTGCACAAAATGATTTGAGAATTAGATTAGTAAGATGTACTTAAACAATATTTGATTCACTTCAGATGTAATTTCACTTCCCAAATAGTCTGCAAAGGCAGAGCTTTCTGCGGAAAAGAGCAGAATGACATTATCTGTTAAAATGTGCCTAGATGAAATTCTGGAATGAAGAGTCCTTGCCAATAAATATTGTTTATCTCAGAAAATGGTTTCCAGCATTTGTGCTAGTTTTGGCTGGGGTAGAGTTAATTTTGTTCACAGTAGCTGTTGTGGGGCTGTGGTTTGGATTTCTGCTGGAAACAGAGCTGGTAACGTAGAGATGTTTCAGTGCGGCTTACACTGAGTGAAGGCCTTTTTTGGTCCTCACACCACTCCATAATGGGGTAGGCTGGATGGACACAAGAAATTGGGAGAGTACACAGGCTGGACAACTGACTCTGACAGGCCAACGGGATATCCATTCCACATGGCAACGTGCTCATGATAGAGCAGTGGAAAAGAAAAGGGGTAGTGGAGGACATGTAGTTGGAGTGTTTGTCTTCCCAAGTAACTGTTACCTGTGATGGAGCCCTGCTTCCCTGGAGGTGGCTGAACACCTGTATGCTGATGAGAAGCAGTGAGTGAATTCCTTGTTTTGCTTTGCTTGTGTATGTGTCTTTTGCTTTACCTAGTAAGCTGGTTTTATCTCAGCCCACAAGTTTTCTGTTTTACTTTTCTGATTCTCTTCCTTACCTCAGCAGGAGGAAACTAAGCAAGCACCTGTGTGGTGCTTAGCTGCTGGCCAGGGCTAAACCACAGCAATCCTTTTGGTACTCAATGTGGGCTCAAATGGTTCAAAATAAGCACAGGTTGGATTGGAGTATGGTAGATTGAATTTACAGCAGCTATTTCTGTTTACCTTAATTGACAGGCTCCTGTGTTTGCCATGAGCCTTGCTTGCCTTACTGTACATTAGTCTAGAGCTGGGTAGTGGCTGCTTTTTGCTTTTGCTGCTTGCTGTATTGCTTATCATCTTACTCTGCTGTGCCTGGGAACATTGTGATAACTGCAATAGCGATGTTCCTGGGCTGGCAGATGGCCAGGGTATTGCTGCTGTTTCTGTGCTGCTCTACCAGACACTGGAGTTTCAGCCTGAACTCAAGTCAAAGGGATTGTGACTTGTGGATGAGTACGTGCAGGAGCAAGACACTCCAAAGCTTCTGTGGCTGTAAGTCCACACCAAAGTAGGCACATCTAGAAGTGTCTATAGACATTACCACGGCCATGGTTATGTCTATGCCACAACTGGCATGGACCTTCTGAAGAGGTTGTGGCCCAGACATTAAGTCCATACTTGTGATGGTTTGGGTGTTACCCGTCCCCCCCACACTTTGGAAATCACCCAGACTAGACTCAGCCAGCTCTGGAAATGGAATGAAGCTTATATTTACAGTTTAGCACATTATACAAGCAGATATTTACAGTATATACAGTTATAGACAGAAATATACAAGGTAAAAGGTAATACAGAAACACAACAGCCCTCCCAGAAACCTAAGTCCCCAGGAGGGGCTCCCAAGTGCCCCTTCACCTTCCCCCTACCCCTCTCAACTTTACCCTGGTCCCAAGGAAGAATGGAGGTTTGGCCAGGGGGTTAGGAAGCAAAGTGGATTAGTCAGAGGCTAGAGAGAGGTGCAGCTCAGAGCTCCCCAGCAGAAGAAGTGCCTTTATGTTTTGATTCTTCTTCTTGTATCTCTCAGTAAGCCTATGAGGGAAGCAGACATCACCATTGTTTCCCTTTCACAGCCTGTAATCTGGTTCTTCTCACCAAAACGTTCTAGCTTGCTTCAAACTAGCACAATACTGCAGCAGGTACACCTTGAAAGATAAGTGGCTCTGCGTGAGCTCATGCCAGAGCACCTCAAAGTGTGTGACCATGAATAAGCCCATGACAGAGCAGTTCCCCTGGAGGAACTCAGAGCAGCTTTAACTCTGAAAATACTGTGCCTGTGGGTAAGGCTGTGCTGTAACAGGTATATTTGGTATATTTTCTTCAGGCTTTGTGGCCCATAGCGAAGGGCACACTGGAACAGCTGCACATCAAAGTAATGGAGGCTGTGGATAAGTCTGATGCAGTAGGTACACCTCTGAAGAGACCATGGCACACAGATAAGGCTGCAGTCTGTGGATAAGCCAAATCAAGAATGATTTTGTCCCCTATCCCACCATGTCAGGGGTGAGTGAGCATCTGTATGGTGCTTCATTGCTGGCTGGGTTTGAAAAGGGTATTGAAAAAAAATATATTCCTCAGTTAGAAAACAAATTGTTTTGTTAAAGGAATCTGTTAGGTTTGGAAAGTTTGTTTTGCTTTTCACCTGTCCTTCAAACCATCAGCTCCACAAGAAATATCAGGTCTGAAGTGGAGGACATAAATGCCTTACAGGAATAAAGTTCTGTGTGCTGGATTGAGTCACAGCATCCTGCGTTCTGAATGGATCTGAGATCAAATCAAAACCAATACTAAAAAATGGTGAAAAATATATTTTGCAGACTCTCTCTCTTTGCCTATCACAATGCAGAGCTGTTGTGATATGGAGTATACAACTAAAACTACATCAGGGTGAAATGGTTACCTAAAGGATGCCTTAATTGATCACAGTTTTTAAGTTCGTTTACTGAAACATTGACGTCTTAAAATAGATGTCTAAAAAGTATATATATCACTACCCTACACTAATAATGCTAAGTAATGGATGTAGCTCCATTGCTACGTGGTTTTCTACTGAGCTGCAAGAGGCTGAAATGACCTTTGAGTCATATAGCCTTTTTTTTTACCCAGTACTTTTGCTTCTTGAGGTTGATGGCAAGAAAAGAGAGGTTGCTGAGCAGAGCAGCATTTATAGAGCACACAGTACTTAAAGACTGTAATTTTAGATCCTTGCATCTACAATATCTAAATCTTGAGCATTTATTTCCTATAATCTAACGTACATTTCTTCTTAGACCCATCATTTTATGTGTCAGTTACTTGAGTAAGGGTAGATTTTTCTTACCTTTGTGGTTTTTTTGAGTGTAACACTACATCTAGTGGGATATAGGGAGAATGGAGCGAAGCTGGAGATGGGTAGGTTCAGACTGGACGTGAGGAGGAAGCTGTTCACTGTGAGAGTGGTGAGAGCCTGGAATGGGTTGCCCAGAGAGATGATTGAGGCCCCATCCCTGGAGGTGTTTAAGGCCAGGCTGGATGGGGCTCTGGCCAGCCTGATCTAGGGTAGGGTGCTTGGAACTAGGTGATCCTTGTGGTCCCTTCCAACCTTGACTGATTCTATGATCTATTAGATCAAAGATCAACTTATTTCCATTTCAGTTCCAAGCACTGACCAGACTTTGCCTTATTCTTTTGTGTCATTTCCTTTTTTAGATGATTGCTTCAGTTTTGCATCTTTCACCAATACTCTCTGGTCCACAAGTTATAATTCAAAACCTTCATTTTCTTACTTCTTCCTTGCCACAAAGGAATTGGCCACTGCAATGCCACTCTTTCACATCCTTTTTTCTTCTTCTAAAAGAACTTGCTAGATAGTTAGGTCAACATTGAGGCTGTTTGTTTCATCCATTTTGTTTGTTAATTTAAATGTACATTTATTACAGTTCTCTAGGTTCTTGGCTGTTAGGCACGTGGCCCAGTTTTGCTTCATTCTGAAGCTTACAGTCTGGGAGCAGAGTGGAGAGGGTCTGAGTACTGCCATAGCAGAACTGATAACACTCATGTTGTCCACTAAGACTTCTGAACGTTTCTGCAGGAAGAAATGCTTTTGTCACCTCTTTGTTAGGTAGCTGAGGCATATGATGAACTAATAGTAGGAATGGTTGATGATACTTTTGACTGTCCTTTAAGAAAACACAGCCATTGGGAGAATACTACATAATGAAACTTGTTTTAAATGGTAATTGTCAGTTTCTACAAGTATTGACACAAGCTCCATGCTGCTCCATGTGGTTTTTTTTCCAAAAGAAAAATCTTGCTATTATTACATGCCTTTAAATCTTTAATGATACTATTTCTTTTATTGTGTATTCTGCTTTTTGGTTTTACTATCTGATATACAGAGTACAATGCTACAATGTTTGCAAATATTTAAACTTCGGGGGGGGGAATGTTCTTGGAGTCCTTCTATCTTTTCACTTGGTGTTTCTCTTTTAAATGGCTGTGCAGTAGCAGACTGTTCTGTTGGCACAAAAGGTTTGATAGTGATTCAGAAACAGTAACAGATAGAAATAGCCCAAAGTGAGAACAGAGTTTTAAGGTCACAGCAAAGCTGCAAAGCTAGGGCAAAGGGGAATGTGAGGAATTTCCCATCTCATAATTCCTCAGAAAGGATTAAAAAAAAAATGGGGGGGGGGGGGGGG
>WAAF01016386.1:299637-318281 GCA_013400475.1 Tricholaema leucomelas
TTTCCCCCCCGTCTTCATTTTTTTTCCCAGGTAAGCCATGTGGACATCCTGGAGATATTGAGTTCGGTTCCTTTGAACTTACCAGTGGAAGTGAATTTGTATTTGGTGCCAGAGTTGAATACAGATGTGACGATGGGTAATACTTATCTAATTCAATAGATGGCAGTTAACACGAGTTGTTAATGTTAAGAGGAGTGTCAATTCTAGGTTTGTTGTCTGTAGTGCATCTGTAACTTATGAATTTAATACCTGGTAAGTGTTTCATTTAAAATTTTGCAATTGCAGTAATACTGAATGTTACTCTTTATGTCTGGTGAGACATAACTCATAACTGAACTCACGCACCTGAAACTGTCATCCAAGGTATGTGTAATACATAAGCTGCAGCTAACTCAACCAGAAAACAAAAACAGTGATCTGTCTGGAAAGCTTCCTCATGAGTCCACCATGAAGTCAGTCCAGCTGGAAATGCAGCTTTGTATGCTGGAATCATAAACTCTCATTAAGCAGTCAGGATGCAGTTATTGTTAACGAAGTCATTAGCCCATTCAGCTGTCTCTTATTCAGAATTGCAACTCAACCAGTCTTGCTTATTTTTTTTTGCATTAGGAAGTAAAATGTATTGTAAAAATTCTTGAAGAAAGCCATTTCTGGTAGAGTCACAAACGTGTCCTCGCTGACTGCGTGGAAGAAATTCTCTCTTCCTCCTCTATTAAACTTCTCCTACAAAAACTGTAGCAAGGCAAATATATAGTTTTGTGCTTAGTCAAGTATGCCTAATACTGGATTCTTTCCTCGTGAAATGCTAATGAACCATAAGCACAGTTCAGTGGTTTAGCCAGGTTTCTGCAGTCTTTGTGGAGCTGAAATCTAGTCTGAACTCAAAAAAAAACTCGCCACTCCAAAATCAGTAGTTGCTTTAATCTCTTAAATTCAGGCAGTTCTGCACTGTCATTTCAGACTAGTGGTACTTCCTCTGACTACATTTCAGACAAAGCAGAAGCCATGGTATTGTAGCCATGTTGCCCTCAAACCTAACACTAGCTCATCAAAGCATGAGGTACCTATGGTTTGGATTAAATTCTGTTAAGATGCTGTCACATGGCTTTCAGTCGTACTAGATTTAGGCAACAGGACTTTTACTCTGCTTGCTATTGATAGTTTAAGTACCATAACAAGGTTACTGGTTATGTAGCCAAAGCTTGCTATCTGTAGTGAAGAAGTCATATTACAGGTTACTTGCTACTTTCTCAGTTTTTGTTTTTTTTTCAATTTTTTTTCCCACGTCTATTAAAAGAAATAAAATAGAGAAGATGCAGACCAAAAAAACCTACTTGATTCAGCCATGGTTTGGTTAATCTGTGCTAGAACATACGAAACATACTTCCTTTGCTTCAAAAACAGCAACACTGCTGTTTCTGTCACAAAACGAGACTGCATTTTAGCATTGTTTCCTTTTTATTTGGTAAGGTACTGGATGCTCAGCCAAAAAAATTACCGTGAGTGTCAGGCTGATGGATGGAGCAATGACGTCCCTCACTGTGAAGGTAACTGGAGCTTGACATTCAATTCTTTATCAAATTGTTATTTTATCTGTTGGACACTATCTAAAACTAGTATGTGATCTCTCTGCTCCCATGTTTAAATTCATGTTATGCAGCAGTGAAACTGTTACAGTGACTGCTCAGCCATTATTGTCCAGTAAGCTCTCAAGCACTTCTTAAGAAGCATTCACCTTCAGACTGTCTCAAAGCTCTGCCCTGATAGAATAGATGTCTCCAAAACATGGGTACAAAAGGCAGATGGGATGAACAGTTACGGATGTACATGACATCAAGTGTCTTTTTAGCTAGTTTTCTCCTCCAACCTTCCAATATCCTAGCTATTAAGATTTTGTTTTAAGGTTTTCTCCCTTCTAGCATACTGTGGAATAACTTCAGTAAGTAAGAATGAGAGCAAGAGACATAGACCTCAATACATAATAAATGGATGGTTCAGGTGATGCTTGCCTGATTTTTTAGAAGCCTTTTCACAAATTTCAAACCTGTATGATTATGAAAATAGGTTTCCTTTCTTCTCAAAGATAATTTTTAACTGGTACTACTTTGACATATATGTCAGCAGTGAAATTTCTCTTTAGAGAAATGTCAGGAAAGGGGCTCTAAGTAAAGAATCACAAACAAACATAGGTATCTTGTTATTCTCTAGAGTTTGTCAACAGACATTTGCTTGTTCTCGGATATTTCACATTTCATTGACTGCATTTCGAGTGTCCTCAATTTTAGGCATACAAATCTCTGTCTGCACAATACAGAGCAATGGTTTCCAACATTTTTTTGGCACATGTTACCAAGATACTGCACGTTCAAAGTCCTCATAAGATTTTTTTTTTTCATGATTGAGAAGTTTCCATTAGGACAAAATATGATTATATGTGAAAGTATTTGTTTACTGTCGTATTTATGAGGAATCTATGACATAGAATGTGAGCTCACAGAAAAGATAGATGAATTATAAGATGGAGGATGTTATCAGAGAGCAGAGGGAGCTTTGGCAGGGAAAACTCCTGCCACTTCTGTATGTGCTCAGCAATAACTATGTGAACATATAGGAATGAGCTTTGACAGTAACTTCTCCCATAATAAGAAGTATCTGATGGCATATGTTAATTCTTTTTTTCCCCTGCACTTACAAAGCCAGGACATACAAGAAGTCTGAATTCATGACTGACATTATTTTCATTTACTTCAGTAATATAATTGTTCTGATATGAAGGAGTTCTAATTAGTAACTGAACTGTTGCAGTCTGTCTATGACACAGCACTTTTCCACTTAGCTGTCTATAGCAAATTCACTTTGGCATAGCTCTTTTGACAAAGTCTAATGGCTGTATGTGTCAGCCAAAGATCATCTAACCATCCATGGAATTCACACAGTGATTTAGATTGGGAAAGACCTTAGGAGGCTACGTATTTCCTTAGGTGCTCTGTCCTTAGCATTCAAAGCCAGAGGAGAGGATGACAAGAGCTGCCCTACAAACTTCCCTCTATGTCAGTCTCTCTTCCTGCTTGGGGTTTTCTATTACATCTACTGCAAATGTTAGCTGAATATATAGCAAGAGTGTTTTAAATTGTCTAAGGAAATTACAGTGAGTTTTCTGTATTTAAACTTTTTTTGTGCATCAGTTCATCTTACAGAATAGACCTCACAATGGTTATTTCTTTTTTTTTTTCCCTTTGTTTTTTTTCCAGTGGCAAAGTGTTTACCTGTAGAAGCACCAGAAAATGGAAGAATAATTACAACTGGTGCCTTTGAGCTAGATCGAGAATATACCTTTGGCCAAGTTGTAAATTTTGAATGTAATGCAGAATACAAGCTTGTTGGAAATAAAGAATTGATGTGCTCTTCTGATGGAAAATGGAGTAGTGACGTGCCTCAGTGCCAAGGTAAAACAAAAGGACATTATTTATCTGTAATTAAGAAGCTTTATTCTCACAGACTTTGAGGGACTTATTAACATATGGAAAATTACAACATTTCCACTTTATTCATATATAGTTTCTCTGTAAACAATTTCCATTGCTTGTATGAAGAAGTAGGATAAGAAAGAAATTGGAGAATATTGAATACTAATATAGTCATAATGGACCATCTGTTTGTTCCAGATTTTAATTACAAGCTGTACATTTTGCCAGGCAGCAGTCAGTTTCTTTGAAACTAGCTTTGATATGTCTGCATAAGATTTGGTCACTTCAGTGTTGACTAACTGAAGTAGTCACAAATAGTTTTCAATCTGTGTGAACCAAGCTTAAGAGACAGGTATGATTTTACTTCATCTTCTTAGGGTACATAAAATACAAAGAAATTGTGATGGGTTTTTCTTTCTTCAGACAAATGTGTTTTAACAAATTAGAAGGTTATTTCATGTTTAGTTTTTACAGAAACACAGAAAACCCAGAATAGGTTGAAAGAGATTTCAGAAGGTCCCTCAAAGCAGTCAGCTGGGGCAAGTTGCTCAAGTTCAGTCAGCTTTTGAACATCTGCAAGGATACAGACTCCACAGCCTCCTAGGATAACTCATTCCACCATTTGACCACTTTTGAGCAAAAAATGTTTTTTTTTTTTTCTTATTTTAAAGTAGTATTTCAAATAGTGCCCTTTGCTTCTCATCTCTGATTGCCATGAGCAGGGTCTGGCTCTATCAAATTTACTTCTACCTGCCATACCGTAGTCAAGAATTTATACGTGTAAGATCCTACCTCCCCTGCAGACCTTCTTTTCTCTCAGCTGTCTTAAGTTTCTTTTTATCTCACATTGTTTCCAGTTTCTACTTAATTCTTGGCCTATGAGGACAGACTGAAAGAGTTGGGGCTGTTCAGTCTGGAGAAGAGAAGGCTCTGAGGTGACCTTATTGTGGCCTTTCAGTATCTGAAGGGTGCCTACTAAAAGCTGGGGAAGGGACTTTTTAGGATACCAGGTAGTGACAGGACTAGGAGGAATGGAGCGAAGCTGGAGATGGGTAGGTTCAGACTGGACGTGAGGAGGAAGTTGTTCAGCATGAGAGTGGTGAGAGCCTGGCATGGGTTGCCCAGGGAGGTGGTTGAGGCCCCATCCCTGGAGGTGTTTAAAGCCAGGCTGCAAGAGGCTGTGGGCATCTTGATCTAGGGTAGGTTGTCCCTGCCCATGAAAGGGGGGTTGGAACGAGATGATCCTTGTGGTCCCTTCCAACCCTGACTGATTCTATGATTCTAATTACCTTCATGTCCCTTCACTGGACCTACTCCAGTACATCCATATCTTTCTTGTGCTGGGGAACTCAGACCTGGACACAATGCTCTAGATGTCATTTTGCCAATACTGAAGGAAAGAAAGGATCACCACTTCTGACCTACTGGCAACACTCTTCCCAGTAGAGCCCAGAATGTGGGGTGTTTTGGCTTGCTGCAAAGACACATTACTGGCCCCGATCAACTTGACTTCTCCATCAGGACTACCAATCTTTTTTTCTGCAAAACAACTTTTCAGACATTTGACTCCACACTACCCCACCCACAGTTTGTACTGGTGGGTGGAGTTATTCTTCCATTTTGCAAATAGGAATTGTGTACAATTGGATTGTAGGATGAATCCCAGGAAGCTTATGTATACAGTCACTGTTAAACATTCAGTTCATTGAGTTTCCTAAATTATTTATATGTTATCTGATTGGTAAGTATATGTTTAGAAGGGCAGAGCATGCATGTCAGGATGGCAGTGCCTCTGAACTATATTTCACCCTTTCATGCAGCAAAGGAATCCAAGAAAGCTCTTTGGTGGCCTTGGAAACAAAGCCTTGACTATTTTCTGGCTTTACGAATACAGTTTTTGGAAACTGCAAGATGTAGGTAGTTTTATTTGGTTAGGCAAGGAGCTGGAATGGTGAGCTTCTTTTAGATGTGGTTAAACATTTTAGTGTCAATTTCTCAGAGTTTCATTCCTTTTTCCTGTTGAAGCCACTATTGTCTATGGACTACAAAAGAGCTTTAGGTTTGCCAGAAATGAAATGGAAAACCTTAAAATCAGCAGGCCTTGTTGCTTATTTTAGAATGTCCCCTGCCTTTTATGCTGATTCTGAGATCCATTAAAATCCAAACCAAAGTCCTAAAATCTGTCTCATCTACCAGTTTGCTATTGATGCTCTGCTACACCACACTTTCTACCTGGCACCCGCAATCAAGTCATTGAGTCCACTAAGCTTCAAACAGCTTCCAAATGCAAGTATTTTGCTATGTCAAATAGAAAAGCAAACAAACAAAGAAACCCCACCTAAAGTTCATTCCAATAGGCTTTTATTCCTATCAAACATAAATAAACAAAAATATATGGATATTGTCTCTCTTGATTTCAGAGGTTTTATGTAACGCGCCAAAAATCCCAAATGGATATTTACGTTTTCCAAAGGAAACTTACAAGAAATCTGAAAAGCTGCAGTTTGCCTGCAATGAAGGATACAAACAGAGTGAAAGACGAGATGTACGATGCACTGAATTGGGATGGAATCCAACCCCATCTTGCATTGGTGAGCTTTGCCTAATGTTATTTTGTACATTTGTTGTGTTTCCAATGGGATTTCAAAGAGTAGGTAATGACAAAAATTAATTTATTTGTAATGAAAAAAAAGACTTCCACATCTAAATAGTGCCCCATGAAGGTCTGGAAGGATTAAGTGTTAAAGGGACCAAACAACTGAGTAAGAGTTATCCACGGAGAACAGTAGCAAAAAGAATTAATCTTTTGTTACTTGAGTGTAGTTAAATATATCCATGAAGCAAGAGTTGTTCCACTGTACTGCATAAAAGAGACTGATGCTAAAATACTTCATGGAACTTTAGTAGTAGCTGTTGTTATTATCGTTTTTTTATGTGACTCTGAATTACCAGGGAGAACATAGGAAAAAAGATTTCTTCAGTTAGAAAAACAGTCCTAGTTTGGATTTTAAGAAGGATAAAGCTGAATCTCTTCACTTACTATAAAATACACTGCAACCATTTTACCTAAGGAATGGAAAACTCAGACGTGAAAAAGAATATTTCAACAAGTAAGAGAGAAAAAAAGAAAGGTTTGCATCAGAGATACTACAGAAGGAATCTGGAAAATTTAATGTATGGAAAAATTAACAATTTGAACCAGCTTTTTAGAGAAGTTATGTGGGTTTTTTTAAGTCCTGTTGTCTTCATATCATGTCTCAGTACCGTTTCTCAGTGTGTTCAACATGAATGTAATTGGTACAAGTCAGTGGCTTATGTTGTGTGCTGTATGTTTGGTAAGAAATACTTATTTGATACCACATAAATTGCAGTAGTATCAATAAAACTGGGGAAAGATAGCAGTCTTAGCTTGGCAACCTACTTATGAATCACAAGCTGTTCTCTGAGGGACAGATACAAGTTAATGCATCTTCAGGTCTTCCCTGTGTCACTATATCAAGACTCTGCTACTGGTAATTATAGGACTAGTCATTCAGTGAAATACCACTCAGCATTTTACTTTATATGACAATTTGACAGAATGGAAATTTGCTTGACCTACTGAACTAACCTCTGCATTTTGTCTGAGTGTATTGATGAGTCTTCCTGTAACATGACGAGACTGAGAAGCTGGCTACTTGTCATTAGAACCATGCTTTACTAAGCAACCTGTTCCAACAAAAGAGGAACAGTTTAAAAACTGAGCCATTCTCACTGATGGAACTTTAGTAAGAAATTGTTAGTGTACTGTGCAGCCTTCCAGAAATGACTGCAAATTACAAAAGTATCCTTCGAAGTATCTTTTGAATTAATTTAGTTTGTAAGCTCTCTCTCCCGAGTTCTTCAGAAATAGTTAGATAGCAGGAAGAACAATCTGAAGTTGACATGACAATTTCCAAAGGAGTTCAAGCAAATGTGAAATAGTCCAATTTCAAATGGATAAGTAGTCCATTGGTGGCCATGAGCATGTAAGCTTCAAACTACAATGGAACTGCAATCAATGCTGGATTATACATAAAGCTGAAAGCAATAGCATTTTCTACAGGGCTGTTATGCCAAGAGTCATTTACAACATGAAATTCACTAACCCTAAGTACCATGGACATGAAGTGATGTATAAACAGAGATCCAAGTACCATGGTATGTAGGAATCCTGCCACTGTCCACAACTCATAGTCTAGAATGAAGACAGCAACTTGTTTAATCTGAACTGTACTTGCACGCACAACCACTTTATCCATGGCATTCAAACTTCCCAGCAAAAACTGGCTGAGAATTTCTCCAAATTAATATATTTACAATGCTGAAAGTCTGATATAAAGGATTGTTAATATTAATAATTGTTATTCAGACTCACTGGTCCCAGGCCTTTGTCCTCTTTCCTGAGATTCCTTGCTCCAGAAGTGCAAGGGGAAGAGGGGGATTATGGGCTGGACATGCCAGGATGTATTGGGTTTCTGTTTGGATTTATTGAGGACTCATCTGGGGACTATTTTGGGCCATTGGGCCCTTACACCACATGCTATAAACCGCAATACAGTGTGACCCTGGGTATAGACTTAAAGCATTGACTGGTAAAACCACATCTGAACGCACCAAGAATGGCTGGGTGCTAATCCTCACTATGCCCATAAGTAGTTCTCAGGAATGAAGACACAAGATGCAGAGTTGATAGAAACATCTCAGTGAAAAGGAGTTCAGAGGAAAAATTTAAGTTTTGTTCAGTATGTATGACATTAACAAATAAATAAATAAACTAGCAATTAATTTAAGAATCTAGCACTCTTCGCTCTATGGTCACTGAAAATAAAAGAAACACTTAGAAAATAGGATCTGAAAGGAACTTTGATGAAGTCACTCTTATAAATTATCCCTGGCATTACGTTGATTTGAGCTGCTCCTGAAAAGTGCACTGGTAGTATGTGGATTAATCTTTTCTCTCTGTATGTGTGAGTTCTAAAAGTCAGCTATCATTCTCAGACCACTTCCTGGCACTCCACTCTGTGGTCTATCCAGTGGGTGATCTCCTCTGCCCCGGTGGGTAGGCTCTGGGTCAGAGCACTTCATCAGGAATCTACCTGTCGTGACCAAATAGGTCACCCTTGAATGAAATCTTCTGGGAACCTCCTATTCTTGACTTCTTCCTGAAAAGAATCAGTTGTTTTGAGGAACTGAGAGGACAAAACAAAACCACTAGTTTTAAAACAAAAAAAAAAGAGAACATCTAAGGAAGAACTTTTGGTGCCAAATTCCAACAGTTGCAATTGGAAGCGATGACAGGAGTCATCTCAATTTTAAGAGCTAGCTGCTTGTGACCCCATTGCAGTCACTACAATCAATTTAGTCAAGAGACACTCTACAAAGACAGTGTCCTTTTATCGTACAATGAATACCTACACTTGGTCAGCCTTTGAAGTCCACTGAGCACACTAACTACGTTTCTGGTGGTTTCAATAGCATCTGCCGAAGTTTGCACTCTCGATTTTTGTTAGTCACAGAAAACACTCAAATAGTGAAGCTGAATTAATTGTGTCCTGTGCTTTTTTTCCCCTGCCATGCGTGCATTGATATTGCTGCTGCTGAATGTTTCAAGAGAAAAAATGTGAATACCTAGTTATAGAAAATGGTGCATTAAGCAGGTCGGTGGAGTACTTTCCAATGACGGCTGGGCAGGAAGTTCATTACCGCTGCTTGAATGGTTATACAACCCCAAATGGAAGGCCATGGTTTCAATTGGTCTGTTCTGCAGAGGGCTGGTCTTCAGTGCCAAAATGCCTCAGTAAGTACATTTCCATTATGTGTTCAATTCTGTTATAATTATCAAAGGTCTGTGCAGCAGAAATTGTGCCAGTTGGGCACAAGATGGAACAATAAACAATTTGTTAAAGTAGAACTGCCGTAGCTGACCCCTAGAGCTGCACCCAGACTGCCATATTGTCTGCAGAGCTCAAACTTTCAGCTGCAAAGTGATACTCTAAAGTAAGGCTGAAATGATATTTTAGGATTTTGAAGAGTCTTTACTCCTGAAGCTAGTCACGAAATTGAGTAAGACCTAGGAAATGTTCCTTTTATCCAGCTTCTGTTTCATGTGCATGCAGCTACTTTCATCTACACACAGCTGCACAGACAGCAAATTTCTGCTCTAACTTTATTCTTTCCTCTGTGACTTGGGCACTTTGTCTAAAGGTTCCTGCCTGAGATCAACTGCCCAGTCCTTTGGACAATACTGGGACCCGAGAAGGTGGCACACTCTTGTAATCAGTGAAAGCAAGCGTGGCATTGGCAAGGGGTCCAGACACACTTAGTCACTGAACTACAAGAAATAGACTTAAGGCTGTGAGCTGAGGCTGCCTCTCCTAACACAACTCTTCAGTTATGGTCAAGATGCTGCCTACTAGAGGTTTGGAAGTGGATTGCAAAAGGTCGATGAACTTTCCCTGTTGCTCTGAGTGGAGTAGTGCTCAGTGCAGGAAATGGATGGAGTGCTGCCAAGAGTAAAGGACCAGTTACTGATGTATCAGAGCTCTAGCATTTCTTCATCCGTCTTGCTTGTGTCTTGGAAGTGCAGGATGTTGTGCAGCCAGTGTGCCCAGCTGCCGTGAAAATCTGTAGATCTGCTTTGAGAGGCTGATATATTTGCACCAAGGTGAAAAAAATCTTCTGTAGCATACGCTGGAAATCACTCAGGGAAGGCATCAACCTTTTAGAGACCAAACCAGAGCTGGTGTGCATAATGCTAGAGGCACCAAAGTTACGCAGACTTGATTATGAACACTCGGGAAGTGATACTGCTCACTGGACCACTTCTTTCATCTCAGAGCAGTGAAACAAAAGATGCTTTCTTTCAGGTTTGAACACAAATGGTTTTTGGAAACAAGAGGCTATGGAAAGATGCTTTGAGGCCTCTTTCTTAGTGACTCTCTTCCTAAGAGTTAATTTACCTCTGTTCTTGCTGTCCAAATTGCTGTGGTTAAATGTATTTATCTTCCTTCTTCAGAGCAATGTCAAGTCAGACATCCACCAAATGGTAAATTTGTACATCGCCAGAACGTGTACAAGGAAGGTCAAAGTGCTAGATATGTCTGCAACACTGGCTATTCTGCTGAACATGAGAATGGGGAGGTCACCTGCACAAAGAATGACTGGTTACCTCAGCCAAAGTGTATCCGTAAAAGTGAGTGTGCTTGTGTTTTGTCGAGATTTGTACCTAGAACCAGTATACTGAAAATCACCACATCACCCACACCAACCCACTACCACTGTACAGTAGCTCCAAGTCGAGATGCTCTATGACTGGAACACAATGCTGGCACTCTCTCAGCTGTCTCATGCAGCTCCCACATCCCTGTGAGCTGCTGAGGTCAGTCACTATACCACCATGCAGAATGTAACACTGTCATCTACGCAGGGCTCATCCAGCCCTAGAATATGAGCTCTGTTTTCAGTAGTGAAATCTTGTTATTGCATAGCTATGCTCTAATATCACAAATAGCAACTGTTGCCCTTGCCTGGTCTGTGTGCAGCTTGTCTCCTTTCAGCCTCTCACAGTGCCACCTGATCCTTGTTTCTCTTGCTTCCTTTCCAGTTGGCAGCACACTAGAAAGGGAAGGGAATAGGAAAGTTAGCTCTCCTGACAATGCTGCCCTTGTGATATGGACAGAAAGTCACACCAGATGTGGATGTACAATTTGGGAAACTTTCAAGGACTGCTGCAAATCAAACCTCTGTCCAACACACTGCTACCTGAGGCGCTAACCATGCACTTTGACTTTTCACTTTCCAGTTGTAACCCCAGAAGACAGTTCAATGCAAAAGTGAAAATTCATGTGCGCTTAAAAATGGGCTAAATCCTTCTGCTGCTTCATTTGTCCTCCCATGTGTCTCTTACAAGCATGCAGTACTGCAGTGGTTTACTTGTCAGAAACTCTGTCTCTTTCAGAAGGATGCAGGAAGACAAATATTGACAATGGTTACTTCCGGAGCAAGGAAATATTTACTTTACAGGAGATGGCCACTTATCATTGTCGTGCTGGCTTTGTAACTCCAGATGGAAAACAAACTGGAGAGACACAGTGCCAAGAGAATGGCTGGACTCCACTTCCAAAGTGCATCAGTGAGTAGCATAAAGTCTTCAGAGCTGCCTATCTTTGTCAAACATGATGTCCTGTGTATTCAACTAGATCAGTTGAGGTTTCTTACTGGGCAGAGGGAGACTCAAATAGAGGAATGCTCCCCCAGGAGGCTAGCCTTTCTGGGGCTCTAAGAAATAATGACAGAAAACATAAAGTAATTGAATGAGGCAGCAAAATATCTGCTGCCTTCAGGGTAAGCCATCTTTTTAGACCTCTATAGAGTTAAGAGAGAGTAATCACTGATTCTCTAGCAGTTCTTACCTGGTGAAGAGTGCACATGCCCCTATTTACTCCCAATTATCCTGTCTTTCATACATGAGGGAAATTTACAAAGAAGAGCCTGCAAATCAAAGGGTTCTGCCATGACCTTTCTTTTAAAATTATTGCAGTAGAGAAAAATGGGATTCCTTATTTGGAAAGTTGTTACTATTATGCATAAAGTGCATTATGCACATGTCTGCCCTGGTGTTAAAAAGTACATTTGTGAAAAATACTGCAGCACTTTTGCCTGAAAATATCTCCAAACTTTTGTTGTCTGTCTCTTTATAGAAGTTCCTGAAGTTAAAATTCTCCTGAACAGAAATATAGGATAGCAAAAGAAGAGATTTAATCCTCCAGTGTCATGATATTAATGAGCTTTAGCTGATACTTTATCTTGTCCTTTTATTTCAGGCTGCCTTTACCTAGGAATTTGCAGCCTTTTTTTCTCACACCCTCACAAATGACCACGAGGAACAGGACAACAAACTGTTTTTGCTTTGACCATTAATAATAATTTGTAGCAGAAAGAAAGGAAATTAATCTAAGGAAGCAATATTTGTGCCAGATATTACTCTTAGACACATAGTTCTGAAGATGAATGCAACAGCTGTTGTGTGAATATGTGTGCTAGTCTGAAGCTAGCTAGAATGTTTTGGGTGAGAAAAACTAGATTACAGGCTGTGAAAGAGAAACAATGGTGATGTCCACTTCACTCACAGGCTTGCTGAGATGTTTAAGAACAAGAGTATAAACATAGATAACTCAGTTGGGGCACTGCCTGGGCATTTCTCTCTAACCTCACCCTCTGTCTCTCTGACTAATTCACTTGCTTCCTAACCCCCTCTGGCCAACCCTCCATTCTTCCTTGGGGCACAATGCAAAGTCTAGGGTAAGGTAGAGGGGTGGGAGAAGGTGGAAGGGTGGTTGGGAGCCCCTCCTGGGGACTCAGGTTTCTGGGAGGGCTGTTGTGTTTCTGTATTACCTTTTACCTTGTATATTTCTGTATATAACTGTATATACTGGAAATATCTGCTTGTATATTGTGCTAAGCTATAAATATAAGCTTCACTCAACTTCCAGAGCTGGCTGAGTCTAGTCTGGGTGATTTCCAAAGTGTGTGTGGGGGTGGGTAACACCCAAACCACTACAATATGCTACCTATGATATTCTACATTCATATTCTGGCAATGCAGAACTTTTAATGCTTCACGTATACTGAGCGGTTCAATAGACTGGCACACACTAAAACAGTACAGAAATGATGCTTCCAAAGTGCAGTGGTTGTGGATCACAAAATGCACTATGCTTTGTTTTATTCCACAGAATCATGTAAAGCACCTTTTTTGGATATTTTGAATTTCCCTGCAAATAAAACTGTGTTTTTCCCTGGTGATACAATTGAGTATGCATGTTCAGAGAGATCTCAAACGGAAGATAAAATGCCAACTGGTACCTCATGGTGTGGCATAAATGGTGAATGGAGCCCAGAGCCTCAGTGTCTTGGTAAATATTACTGTGTTTGCTAATCAGTGTAATTCTGTATACACTTTGTGAAACTTTTTTTCTTCAACTTTCTTTGACTTTGCTCTAATCAGCAGCATTTCAGGTAATTCTTGTAGAGTCCACACCATATGTTAAAATCTTTTGTCTTTGTAGAAATAGCATGTGAAATGCCAATGTTGATCAATGGAAATTTTTCTCCCTGGAACGGTAGCTACCACAATGGACACGTTGTGACATTTACATGTGAAAGCAGTTACAAAAGAGTGGGACCTGCGTCTAGTCAGTGCTATTACTTTGGATGGTTTCCACCACCACCATTATGTAAAGGTAATTCTCCTGATAATTTCACTGTGGTAAGAAGTCCTGGGTCCTGAAAACTTCTGTGGACACCTTTTGTAAACCACCCTTGCTCCCAAGAACAATTATGCCATCTTTGACTCTAAGAGGACAGGAACTGGTCCTCTTTGGATCATTTCATTGTGTTTTGCTCTCAGTGAAGGAATTTTTTTTCACCCTTTTTTGTGTTTCTAAGAGAATAGTGAAGTCATTGAGGTATCACCTTTTTTAAATCTTAAAAATGGGTTAATATTATCAACCACTTCTTTTATCATATCAGGCACTTGACAGCGTGTGGAAGAGAGTAGAGCAAGCCATGGTCACACATACCTGTTTGTAAATATGAATCTAGATATTCAAAGGCATAAACCAATAACCTGTTTCACTTGTTTTACTGATTTTTCTTAACCTTAAACAGTAAATTGTATTTATTTTATGTTGCATCTGACATATAACTACACTAAAAGTACTGAGTTCAGAGCATAGGTTTGTTCTCTTGATTTCAGTGAATCCCAAGGTCTGTGGACATCCACCTGAGATTGCTAATGGAAATGTTACTAAAAGCATTGTGGGAGAGTATCAGCATGGTGACAGAGTGCAATATGAATGCAGCATCGAATTCAAATTGGTTGGATCAAAGGAAATAGAATGCATTGATGGACAGTGGTCATCTCCTCCCTCTTGCATTGGTAATCCATGTAACTCTTACTTGTGAGAAGTCTGTAATTTACCATAGGCTAGTATCTCACAGACACAGTCACAATTAAAATTACATATTTGCAGGTATAATACAGGTTACGTTCAAAATCATGTTATGGGTGAAAAATAAATACACTCTATATGTAAAGGCAAAACTTTCTTAGTAGTATAACTGAAATCTTAACAGTCCAGTTAAAGGATTGTGAGTCCCAATCAAATTATTATAGGAAGAAAATAAATACATGATATGTGAAGAATAAGTATAAATATATAAATACAGAATATATAAATAATACCATTTATCACATTGTTACAAATTATGCAAAATTAATCATCTGTATTAATTTTGATATCCAGGCACAGATTGTTAATAACTACAAACACGGTTTATTAACATTAAATTTTGCCAGAGAACTTATTCACAAGGTTCAAAACACAGAGTTTGGAAATTTATACACACAGGGAACAGGCAAAACTAGGACACTTATTTCTTAAAGTGGCAAACGCAAACATTATACTGGAAGAGAAGGTTCTTGCAGTTAGTTATACCACTTACCCACTAGATGGACACAGAAACCTCCTTTCTGCTTATGGCAGAAGGCAATTAGTGAATTACAAGAGGCTTTAAGTACTGACTCACAGAATAGTATCAGACCATACCCAAAACATGTAGAGGGGTTGCTGTCCATGGTCTCAAAGCCAGTAGAGGCTCTGGAGTTTTCCCAGGCTCTTGTCTAAGGAAGCTGGGAGTCTAGCCTAGTCTCTGACCTGGTTCTTCTTGATTCCAAGTTCAGCAGAAGCCTTGCAGAGGGGCAGGCAGGACACAATGTGATGTGCAGTCTTGGCACAATGTCACACTGGCTAGACAAGCTTAATGGCGTGTAGGCATTTAGAGCCTGTTCCTGGTAAACTCAAGGCAGTAGAGTTTCCAGGCAGGACGCAGAGGCAGCAGTGCACACCATGCCACCTGCTCATCCCTTTTTATCAATACAGCCCAAGACTAATGGACCTTTGGACAAAAATTAGCTAATCAGAATGAAACTCTGGCACACTTGACTATATATTAGGTGAAGCTAGGGCTTTCGTTTTCCTTTCCTGTGGTTGCTTCCCCCAGCACAGAAGGAGAGGGAGCAGGGGAACATGTTTGGACAAGCCAGAGTCCTTAGACTCAGTGGCTTCAGGTTCTTTGTCCTCTTTCCCACAGCTGCTTCTCCCCACAGCAGAAGAGAGGGGAAGAGCAGAAAAACATGCCTGGGCAAGTCAGGACATGGATAAGCCCACTTTTGGCCTATTTAGGCTCACCCCAACACACATACAGTTACAACTGTTATACACATGCTTTCTCTTATTTACCCCTGTGTCTGGTTTTATGCTCACCCTTCCAATGGCCCTTGGGGTCCTAAAGTCAAAGACTTCTGTCTGGTGTGTTCTGGAGAGAGGTTACAGCGTATTATCAGTATTCAAAGAGTGGAAGAAGATGTTGATGCTGATGATTTCTTATTCCTACTTTCAGGATCTGCTTGGCATAATTTTTAGGTTTGCCAACATGCTTTTATGCCTTGCCCGTTTTTCACTGGTCTAGGAGTTCTGAATTAGATCTGTTAAGTGTGTTTTAAACACATTAGGTACTTGTTCTTTGGTTGCCCCGAAACCACTTTTGATCAGCTCCAAGTCTAAGGTAGTCCTTAGTGAACTGTTCACAGCCTTAGGGTGCCAGGCTATGCCATGTCTCTTACTATCCCATGCATGCAGACCACCACACTCAATTTTTGTCCACACTTCTCAAGGCTTCATATTATATCAGCCCTGTATCCACCTGCATTGTTATATTAGAGTCATAATTATACAGACCGAAGACTTGTTACTACTATGCATGTAAACTTATTTATGTGGTTTGTGCCATACAGAGATAACAGAACATAAAATAAAGCAGCTATCACCTAGTTACTACCAAAAAAATTGCTATTACAACTAAAACAAGTAAACCAGCCTCCAGGCAGGTAACAACAGGTTTTGACAGAGTAAGCCTGATACAGCTTCATCCTGAGGTCTTGCAAGCTTGGTATAAACTTTGTGGCTTTCTCCTAGCAATGGCCATACAATATATTACTGAGCATAGGGTTACAACACTACAGCTATGAATGCACTTTTGTCTTCTCTAGGCTAGAGTCAGACATGTCTAACATTTTTTTTTTCATATAGTCCAGTATTGCAATGGTGAATAGTTGTAAAAGTAAGGAAAAGCAATGCTGTGCATTGCCTTAGGTAGTGTACCTCAAACACATGAATAGCAATGGCAGGAGTTAAAAAATGCTTCTTTGTTGAGGCAGTGTCTCAGAATTGAGGTAGAATGGAATATTCAAGCTGAAAACCTGTAACTACAAAAGATAGTTCAGGGTGCTCATTGTGGCACAGGACGGTCCAACTACAGAACCAATAAATAGTGGGGTTTGATGAACTGGTTTACACTGTTGCTGATCATACACGTTCTGACACATCTTCCATGAGCAGCACTGATGGATTAAAAATGCACAGCATGAAGCTTGCATCTTTTCAGTCCTTTGTGCAGTAAGAACAGTTTCAAAGCACAGGCCTGAAAGAATGGTCCAGCCTGGAGTGCAAGGTTCTTCAAATTCAGTTTTTGAGTTTATAACAGTTCTTCTCTCTCCTACATTAAGAGCTGGTTGTATGCCCTTATCCCACTTAGATGACATTTTTCTCCTTCAGAAAAACCCCGACTGACATGCTGCACTCATCAGTGGCTGTGCAAACCATTACCCTTTGCTGTTCGCCACCACTGCAACAGTGACAGCCCAAAGCTGAAGCTGCTCTTATCACAGAGAGGTGGCAGTGCTGCAGCCCTCTAAACGATGTTACAATGGTTTTCAGTTCTTGTAATACTAACTGAAAGTGCACATTATACATGTTAAGTGTATAATCTAATACAATTCTCACTGATCACTATCAGGGATCCAGGTCAGTTTAATTAATTGCAGGTTTTATTACACATCAGGGTTTATGTACTAATGAAAAACACTTTGGGAAATTAAGGTTAGCTGAAACTATTTGTGATGCGTGCTGTGGAGTTACCACAGTGACGGAAAAGGAAGGGAAAATATGAGAGAGGTCTTTAGTAAACTCACTAAAAGATGTACATGCTCCAGCAGTGTTGAAATTTAATTGTTACCGTTAATGGGAGTAGATTTGACTCGCCAAGTATTTTTAAGTTCTTCCAACTATTCATATGTGGCCCCACTATTATTGTCAACTGCTTCTGCTCTTTTTAACAGAAGTCAAAACACCATGTGGATCACCTTCCTCTATTCCCAATGTTCATTGTCAGCAAAAGCAACTCCAATATTCCCATGGAGATGAAGTAACTTGTGGATGTAAACAAAGCTCTCGCAACTCTAGAAAGACGCTAAGATGTCTTAATGGAGAATGGAAGCCTTTCCTTCACTGTCCTGGTAATCTGTTTCCGTAATATTTCAGATCTAAACATAGCATAGCTCTATCCAAAACTTTAAGGAACTCAGCTCTCAGTATGTAGCCAGAGATAGTAGAGTCTCCTCTATCTAAGGGGACTTTTATTTACTCTTTATGTGAACATGTCCTTCACCCTGGAAAGACTCTCACAACTCTGTGAGCATTCTGTGTAGCCTGGGGAAGGAAATTACACTTGTCCAATGGGAAAATATCAAATAGGAGAGTACGTCTTTGGTGTGTGTTGGCTTTTACCCATTTTTCAATGTTCCTTCCTGGTAACAGCTTTCAGAAGCCTTGAGACACACCTGCAATATAGTGGTGTTGAGATTTCATTAATCACTTGTAGGTTTATGTCTCTGCATGCCACTTTGCATTTTAAAAATCCTACCAGGAATTTAATATCATATTAAGAGCCACAATGTGTGAGGCTTATCTCATCCTTACTATTTTTATATAGATTAGTCCTTTTCATTTCTGGTCAGTAGTTTTCTTTTTTTTTTTTTCTTTCCCAGTTTATTCCTGTTTTGTTTTGCAGTGTGTAAATGGAAGAAAAGAATGTTCTTTAAAAGGACAGAAAACAATGCCTTTTCTGAAGACAAAAATAAATTACATTGGAGTCAGTAATTTAAGACAAAAGGCAATAGCAGACAAGGAGGCATCTTACCTAGGATAAATTATTCCAGTACTTGACTTACCTTTAAGTGAATATGGTGTATGATGT
>WAAF01016387.1:901-13420 GCA_013400475.1 Tricholaema leucomelas
CAGAAGAACCTCCCTTGTCCTGCTGCCCACACTGCTCCTGAGCCAGCCCAGGATGCCATTGGCTCTGCTGCCCACCTGGGCACTGCTGCCTCCTCTTCAGCTCCTCTCTCCCAGCACCCCCAGCTCCCTCTCTGCCTGGCTGCTCTCAGCCACTCTGTCCCCAGCCTGTAGTGCTGCTTGGGGTTGTTGTGGCCAAAGTGCAGAACCCTGCACTTGGCCTTGTTCAATCTCATCCCCTTGGCCTCTGCCCACCCATCCAGCCTGTCAAGGTCCCTCTGCAGGCCTCTCCTACCCTGCAACAGCTCCACAGCTGCTCCTGGCTTGGTGTCTGCAAACTTACTGATGCTGGACTCAGTGTTCAAAACCAGGTTGAATGGGGCCTTGAGTAACCTGGTCTGGTTGAGAGGTGTCTTTGCCCATGGCAGGAAGATTGCACTGAACCATCTCTAAGGTCTCTTCCAGCCTAAGCCATTCCATGATTTACATGCCTGGGAAGGGCAGGGTTTTCATAGTTGTTACACAGTGCATTTCCCTTGGTTTGGATTTGGCTTATTTCCCCTCTGAGGCTTTTTAATCTCTGTTCTTACACCATAACCATTGTCTGTATCCAGTCTGCCTTTAAGTCTCTTACTACCAAAAGGTGTCTTAGAAAGAATAGAAGGATGCACCTCTGCTGTGAGGACAGGCTGAGAGAGTTGGGGCTCTGCAGCCTGGAGAAGAGAAGGCTTCGAGGAGACCTTAGAGTGGCTTTGCAGTATCTGAAGGGAGCCTACAGGAAGGCTGGGGAGGGACTATTGACAAGGTCTGGGAATGTCAGGACGAGGGGGAATGGGTTTGAACTGGAGGAGGGGAGATTTAGACTGGATGTTAGGAGGAAGTTCTTTCCAGTGAGGGTGGTGAGACACTGGCACAGGTTGCCCAGGGAGGTTGTGGATGCTTCCTCCCTGGAGGTGTTTAAGGCCAGGCTGGATGAGGCCTTGAGCAGCCTGCTCTAGTGGGAGGTGTCCCTGCCTATGGCAGGGGGTTGGAGCTGGATGATCCTTGAGGTCCCTTCCAACCTAACCCCTTCTATGATTCTATGCCCTGTCTTGGAATCTTCATCTGGACTTTCTGCACTGGAGGTGTTCAAACTGATGTGTGAGTGGAAGTGAAAGTCATGTTACACAGTGCAAGCACATCCACTTTCAAATCCAATTCTTGTCATGCTTGCTTCCTTTCTAATGCTGGAGACTGAAAAAGAAGCCTTCATGCTACCAAGGTTCCTTGTAATGAGTGCTCCCTAAAGCATAGTGACAAGCTTCCAGGCCATGTAGCATCTCAAAAGGTGTTTAAAATAGCCCAGTAGTGCTTCTGGAAGACTGCTGACTTCTCTGCTGGTCTTAAAAACCCTGCAAGCCATAACCTGCTGGTGATGGTCCCCCTGTGCTGTTGATCAACTGGCAACCTTCTAGGCTGACTCTTAAAAGCCAACATAAAACATTCAACCTTCCTTCTTTTTCCATCCACTCGCCCTCACCTGAAAGGTCCAAAGAATGGCCACAGGACCAGCTTCACTGCTCTGTCTTCCCTGATGGCTAGAAGGAGGCATTGTGAGGGTAGGGTGTAAAATGATTGCAAGCATGCAGTATGCTTCCTAGTGTCCCACAGGTGACAGCTCCACGAGCTAGAGATGTATCCAGAATGCCTGGCTGTGTGTTCTATGTATACATATTCTTCTTCTCTGGAGGCTTTCAAGCCCTCTCTGAATGTATTCCTATGTGACCTGCACTAGATTCTGGTCCTGCTCTGGCTGGGTAGTTGGACTTGATGACATCTGGAGATCCCTTCCAACCCCTAACATCATAGAATCATAGAATGGTTTAGGTTGGAAGGGACCTCGAGGGTCATCCAGCTCCAACCCCCTGCCATAGGCAGGGACACCTCCCACTAGAGCAGGTGCTCAAGGTCTCATCCAGCCTGGCCTTAAACACCTCCAGGGAGGGAGCAGCCACAACCTGTGATCCATCCTCTAGCCTGCTTCTTGCCCAGCTTCCTAACTGCTCTCAGTGTAGTAATTAATTCTTGTACTTGATGCTCCAGCAGAGATCACTGTTCCATCTGGCCTTGCGAGCAGAGGGAGAGGAAAACATGATGCAAAGGAAGAGGGAAGGTCCATCAGAGGATGTTAGGGGTTGGAAGAGACCCACGGGGATTGAGTCCAATCCCCCTGCTAGAGCAGGACCATACAATCTAGCTTAGGTCCAAAAGGAAACACATCCAGACAGGCCTTGAAAGTCTCCACAGAAGGGGACTCCACAACCTCTCTGGGCAGCCTGTGCCAGTGCTCTGGGATCCTTACAGTCAAGAAGTTCCCCCTTGTGTTGAGCTGGAACCTCCTGTGCTGCAGCTTCCATCCATTGCTCCTTGTCCTATCCTAGGCAGCAGTGAGCAGAGCCTGTCCCCCTCCTCCTGACCCCCAGCCCCAGATATTTATAGGCATTGATTAGATCCCCTCTTAGTCTTCTCTTCTCCAGACTAAGCAGCGCCAGGTCCTTCAGCCTCTCCTCTTCAGGCAGGGCTCCAGTCCTCTCATCATCCTTGTAGCCCTCCACTGGACCTTCTGCAGCAGATCCCTGTCCCTCCTGAACTGGGCTCTGGTAGGAAGTGGCCTCTCACCAGCTCACCTGCCTCTTGCAATGAGATCCCAGAGGGCTACAGTAGCTCTTAAATTCTTGTTGGATTCGCTGCAGGGGAGACAATCAGGCCTGGAAGAGGAAAAAGGTGAACGGAGGAGAAAATGCATTCCGTGATGTGTAACCTCTGCTTCAGGCATTACTGTTCAGAAGTGGAGAATCATCATATCAAAGAGCTCTTTGAAAATCAAAGGTAACAAACCCCCAGGTAGGCTAAGGAATGTTTTCCTGCCCTTCCCAGCAGCTCTCAGGTAACAGGTGTTGCTGTATGGTAGAGAGCCAGAGAAGTCCTGGGGTGGCTTTCTAATGGCTGTTTTGCACTGGAATCAACCCAGGTGTCTCCTGGTGATGTACACATTGAGAAACTCTGCTCCAAACTCTTATGGTATCATAGTTCTGGAGCCCCTGTTACAAAAGGGATATGGAGGTGCTGGAGGGTGTCCAGAGAAGGGCCAGGAGGATGCTGAGAGGGCTGCAGCAGCTCTGCTGTGAGCACAGACTGAAAGAGTTGGGGCTGTGCAGGCTGCAGAAGAGGAGGCTCCCAGGTGACCTTCTTGTGGCCTTCCAGGATCTGAAGGGGGTAAAAGAAAGCTGGGGAGGGACTTTTTAGGCTGTCAGGNGAGGAAGTTCTTTACAGTGAGGGTGGTGAGACACTGGCACAGGTTGCCCAGGGAGGTTGTGGATGCTTCCTCCCTGGAGGTGTTCAAGGCCAGGCTGGATGAGGCCTTGAGCAGCCTGCTCTAGTGGGAGGTGTCCCTGCCTATGGCAGGGGGTTGGAGCTGGATGATCCTTGAGGTCCCTTCCAACCTAAACCATTCTGTGATTCTATGATTCTAAGTAGTGCTTGAAAGATGTAATTTTCTTCTTCTGATCTTCAGTCCCAATGGCTGAGAGTTGCTGGAGCTGATTCTGAGAAGCAGCATTTCAGGCTGGCTGTATTGTGCAGTCCTTCATAAATCTGGACAGCTGAAAACTCCCAGGGTAGTTATTTCCTGTTCCTTTCATAGTGTTCTGTTCAGTAGCTAAAAGCTACCTTGAACACCAACTAGATTTGCATGCATTCAGCCTTTCCTTTTTGTTTCCAGCCACATAATCCAGGCCATTACTTCACACCTTGCCAGAATGAACCTGATCTGTTCTTCTTTGCTCTCATTCAGTACAAAGGTGGTTTCAGCATTGTCCAGCAGATGCTAACTACTCTCCAGAAGGAACAGTGAAATACTTATTTGTAGGTAGAGCTTGAGTAACACCCATTGAGTATGCAGGTTTGGGGTCTTTGGGAGTTTAATCTGATGTGGTTTACATAAACCTGTAAGGACTGATGCACTCTTTCAGTGCATCAGCTTGGCACTGCTTTGGTAAGGTGGTGCAAGAGTTTGCTCCCGATTCATAATTTACCCAAGCACATAACACTGAAGTCACCTACCTGGAAGTCTTCAGGTGTCCTGTCAGGCACGAGAATGTCTTCACCTTCTGGTGATAGTTGCCTTGTGTCCTTTTTGTTCAGAACTCTTCAGTGCATCAGTAGAAAGGTACAAAAAGCAAAGGCAGAAATATTTCTGTCTTACAGTTAGCTGATCTGTTGTTGCCTGTAGACAGAAGGAATGCCAAAATGTTGTCTGGGTGTCAGTGCCATTTTTATTCTGGTGTAAGAAGTGTGGATGCTGAATTTTCTTCTTTCCCAGTGTTGTTGGTAGCATTAATCCTTCTCAGTGAGGTAGAGCATGTGGGGATAGTTGGCTGTGATGGTACACCTGTAATTTGCTTTGGCCTGTTGCCTGCTGCTCCTGGAAAATCCATTCCCCTTGATGCTGGCAAGTCAAGAATCAGACAATCAGCCAGGTTGGAAGAGAGCTCCAAGCTCCCCCAGCCCAACCTAGCACCCAGCCCTGGCCANTTCCTCCTAACATCCAGCCTAGACCTGCCCTGGCACAACTCGAGACTGTGTCCCCTTCTTCTGTTGCTGGCTGCCTGGCAGCAGAGCCCAACCCCAGCTGGCTACAGCCTCCCTGCAGGGAGCTGCAGACAGCAATGAGCTCTGCCCTGAGCCTCCTCTGCTGCAGGCTGCACACCCCCAGCTCCCTCAGCCTCTCCTCACAGGGCTGTGCTCCAGGCCCCTCCCCAGCCTTGCTGCCCTTCTCCAAACACCTTCCAGCACCTCAACATCTCTCTGCAATGGAGGAGCCCACAACTGGACACAGCACTCCAGGGGTGGCTTGAGCAGTGCTGAGCACAGGGGCAGAAGAACCTCCCTTGTCCTGCTGCCCACACTGCTCCTGAGCCAGCCCAGGATGCCATTGGCCCTGCTGCCCACCTGGGCACTCTGCTGGCTCAGGATAGTGGGAGCCCATCCCTGTGAGTAGGAACACCTGCTCTTCTTTTGTACAGCCTTTCTTCTTACAAACAGAGGGGGTTTGGCTTTGCTGCAGCTGACTGCTCTTCCCTCCCAAAATACTGAGTGGCTTCTGTTACTGAAGCCATCTTAATGTCTTTATCCCTCTCCTCATTTCACTTGCTATGGGTAGGCAGGTTTGTCAAGCCCTGACTCCTTCTTGGTTTGTATCCATGTGTGAAACAAAACTCAGGCAGCATCCCTGTGCAAGGGCTTCCTGGTGCATGGAAGGTGGGGTCCTGTGTTCAGCAGAGCAGCTTTCTGTTGGCACTGTCAGACAAAAACCTTTCCTTGTACAGGTGTGTCCTGACCTTTGGTCTGACCACAGTTAGTCTGTATCTAATCAGTTCTGCTAAGGAGCCTGGTGCTAGGAGTGCTCCGTCTAATGAATGCACCTTTCCGGTGAGGCAGGGCTTGTGCACAGATAACCTTTTATTAGTCCAACCAATCATGCTCCAGATGAGCAAACTTCCTTGCACATTGACCTGGAAAAAGGAGAAGCTGCATCTTGGTTCATGGCCTGTGGAAGCAGAGAGGAGAGAAGTGGATGGAGGAGCCTCGAAGCTGGCTGGGCAGCAGTGGGTTCCTGCTTTGGCAGAGGCGCAGGATGTTGGGACCCAGGCTTTTACAGTGGGCATTGCACTGTGAGCTTCTGCTTTGGGTGTGTTGAAGGTTCTAGGTAAGCAGCAGGCAAGAGGGAAGGAATAGAAGTTCAAATGTCTGAGTACTTCTAAGGTACCCCACTATTATGTGGTGACACATGGCTTTGATGGGTACAGCACTGGATGGATAAAGAAGTGGCTTGATGGCTGCACCCAGAGTGGCTGTCAAGGGCTCCGTGCCCAGGTGGAGGCAGTGACAAGTGGAGTCCCTCAGGGATCAGTCCTGGGACCAGTCTTGTTCAACATCTCTGTGGGTGCCATGGACAGAGGCATTGAGTGCAGCCTCAGCAAGTTTGCTGAGCACACCAAGCTGTGTGGTGCAGCAGCCAGGCTGGAGGGCAGGGATCCATCCAGAGGGACCTGGGCAGGCTGCAGAGGTGGGCACAAGCCAACCTCAGGAGGTTCAACAAGACCAAGGGCAAGGTCCTGCAGCTGGGCTGAGGCAATGCCAAGCACAAATCCAGGCTGGGCAGTGAGTGGCTGGAGAGCAGCCCTGAGGAGAGGGACTTGGGGGTGCTGCTGGAGGAGAAGCTCAACAGGAGCCAGCAGTGTGCACTTGCAGCCCAGAAAGCCAAGCAGAGCCTGGGCTGCAGCAGCAGAAGTGTGGCCAGCAGGGCCAGGGAGGTGATTCTCCCCCTCTGCTGTGCTCTGCTGAGACCCCACCTGGAGTACTGCATCCAGCTCTGGAGCCCCTGGGACAAGAGGGCTGTGGAGATGCTGGAGAGTGTCCAGAGCAGGGCCAGGAGGATGCTGAGAGGGCTGCAGCAGCTCTGCTGTGAGCACAGACTGAAAGAGTTGGGGCTGTGCAGGCTGGAGCAGAGGAGGCTCCCAGGTGACCTTCTTGTGGCCTTCCAGGATCTGAAGGGGGCTACAAAAAAGCTGGGGAGGGACTTTTGAGGCTGTCAGGGAGTGCCAGGAGTGGGGGGAATGGAGCAAAGCTGGAGGTGGGGAGAGTGAGGCTGGAGGTGAGGAGGAAGTTGTTGAGCAGGAGAGTGGTGAGAGGCTGGAATGGGTTGCCCAGGGAGGTGGTTGAGGCCCCATGGCTGGAGGTGTTTCAGGCCAGGCTGGCTGAGGCTGTGTGCAGCCTGCTCTAGGGTAGGGGGTCCCTGGGCATGGCAGGGGGGTTGGAACTGGCTGCTCCTTGTGGTCCCTTCCAACCCTGACTGATTCTATGATTCTATTCTGTGATTGTTCTTACAGGGGGGTTGTTGTTAGGACATTTCAAGAAGAGACTGACTGGAAGTGTTTAAGACAAACCTCCTGGGGTAAGGAACAAAGTGTGCAACAAACAATTGCTGTGTTCTGAGATTGCCGTTGCTGGGTTTGGGATCTTTGTGCTTATGACAGAAACGCCACAGTCGTTGTTCACTTCCTCTGCTGTAGCAGCTCTGATTAGCACACTTAGTAAATAAAGCTGTGAAGGTGGAATTCCAGATGGGCAAAGGGAAGTAAAACTAGTATTAAAAAAGCCAAAGAATCAATCTTTGTGGCATTTCTGCCCTGTCAGTGTGATCCAGGTGCATGAGATGACCTTAAAGTAAACAAACCAAGAGAGCATCCCTGCTTTGGAGCATTGCTGCATCCAGTTTTCAGAGAAGTGGCAACTAACTGACACTAGTGGTTAGCTTCCATGGAAAACACAGCACAGTCTCCACTTTCCTGCCTTTGGGAGCTGCTGTAGTCAAGGAGAAGTGTCAGCTGCAAGCATTCTGGCTTCCTTCAAGTGAAAATGTCAGCCCTAATGCTGTTAGAAAGCGTTGGGTTTTCTGTTCTGCATGTGGTGGCATTTGTTGCACCACACTGATCACAACTGGAGCTAAGCAGCAGGAAAGCACTTTCCTGAGGGGCTCTGCACGGGGAGACTCTGCTGCTGTGGGGACCAACGAATGGGAAAGGGACCTGGTGGGCAGAAGGATGCCCATGGGCTGCCAGTGTGCCCCTGTGACCCAGAAGGCCAAGGGCACCTGGGCTGGGTTACAAAGGCTGTGGTTAGTAGGTCCGTGGGGTTCTTCTGCCAGTTTACTGTCCTGCTGAGGCCTCCTTTGGAATACTGTGTCCAGTTCTGGGCCCCTCAGTTCAAGGAGGACTTCAGGGAAGTGCTTGAGAGAGCCCAGCACAGAGCCCCCAGCACAGAGGCAGTGAAGATCTCCTGTGAGGCCAGGCTGAGGCAGCTGGGGCTGGCAGCTGGCAGCAGAGCAGCCTGAGGGCTGCCCTCAGTGCTGGGCTCAAGCTGTGCAGGGCAGTGTGGGCAGGACGCAGCCAGGCTCTGCTCAGGGCTGGCCAAGGGCAGCACAAGGGGCACTGGGGGCAAGCTGCAGCAGAGGAGGTGGCAGGGGAAGAGGAGGGGAAGCTTTTTGGCTGTGAGGGTGGCAGAGGCCTGGAGCAGGCTGCCCAGAGAGGCTGTGGAGTCTCCTTCTCTGCAGCCATTGCAACCCCCCTGGCTGTGTTGTGTGTGCCCTGCCCTGGGTGCTGCTGCTCTGGCAGGGGGGCTTGGAATGGATGATTTTTTGAGGTCTTTTCCAACTCCTAACATTCTGTGACAGGCTTCCAAGGTTTCTGTAGTAGAAGAGCATTTAACAGTGTCAAGCCTGTTCTGTCAGTAAAGCAGTAGCAGCTTTGCTGGCTGTTTTGGTAAGTATTTTATAGGGGATTTTAGGTTTAAGAGGGAATAGAAGAGGTCTTGCTGCCACCTACAGCATCCCTAAATGTCTGATCTGTTCCCAGCACAGATGTGCTGCAAGATTTAAGGTAGTTATGAATATGCAGTAGCTGTGTGGAACCCCCCAGCTTTGTCTTGCTTAGCTGAGCTGTGCTTCTCATCAGGAGCCAGGACTGGAACCCACTGTCAGAGACTTACATGCCCCAGGGCACATTTTTAAGGCAAAGGGAATATCTAACTGCTTATTTCCACATTGAAGAGTTTTCAACCTCATGTTAAAACTGTTCTTGCTATTTAGGCTTGGTTTGTTATGCTGGATGAAGGTTTCAGGGTAGCATAAATAAAAGGGGGAAAGTGAATGTCCTGCTTGGAATGTTGTGTAAAATATGCTTTGAGTGTAGCCTGTGTTGTCAGCTCCTACACAGGTTGCTTGCTGAGTGTAGAGAAGTAGCAGCTCCTTCAGCACTTTGCATGTGCTTATAGAGATGGTTGGCAGGAGAGCAAACTGCAGACAGAAGGAGCTAAGGGGTTTTGTGCATGACATAGGCAGGTGTAGGAGGTGGATAAATTAGTCCAAGCAGATAGGGTGAGGTACTGAGGAAGGCAGAGGTTTCCCTTACTTGTTTTAAAACACAGCTAGCTGAAAAGTCTGTAGTAGTGTTGTTGGGTTGAGAGTGGTAGACAAATGTGTGTGAGGAGGGAAAGTTTGCCAAAGCATTTAGAACTGTGTCCTCCTACAGGTGTGGGGGCAGGAGGTATGCTGCAGAGAGGGGAGAGTGGGACCAGGCCACTGCAGGAAGGGTTGAAAGTAGCAAGTGTGGAGCTGCTGTTTTTGCTAGGAATGGGAGTCTTAAATTCTATGGGGACAGGCTGAGAGAGTTGAGGCTATGCAGACTGGAGAAGAGAAGCCTCCAGGGAGACTTTAGAGCAGCCTTCCAGTACCTGGAGGGAGCTACAAGAAAGCCAGGAAGGGACTTCTGATAAAAGCTGGGAGTGATTGGATGAGAGGGAATGGATTGAAGCTTGAGGAGGGCAGATTGAGACTGGATCTGAGGAAGAAATTCTTTGCAGTGAGGGTGGTGAGACACTGGCACAGATTGCCCAGGGAGGCTGCAGATTCTCCCTCCCTGAAGGTGTTGAAGGCCAGGTTGGATGAGACCTTGAGCAACCTGTGCTAGTGGCAGGTGCCCTTGCCCATGGCAGGGGGCTTGGAGCTGGATGATCTGTAAGGTGAGTTCCAACCTAAACCATTTTATGATTCCATGACCAATGCAGCCTGTGGTTGAGGTAGCATGCACAGCATCAACGACTTTGATATCAGTAGCAAGGAAGGAACCCATTCAGCTTTGATGTCAGTGGTAAGGAAGGAATCAGTTCCTACAGGTGACCAGCAGGATGGTCCTAGAAGCTTCATTTTTCTGCCAAAGCTTCTAGGTTCTCTTGAAAACAGAATCTCAGCTTCAGATATAGAGGGACAGGTTCTGGCACGTTATTCAGTGATTTTTCTTTTGTTACCTGAAGACAAATGTCAGTGGGGGGAAGGAGATAGGAAGCTCACACTGCTGTTATATTGTAGAGAAGTCCTTTTGTGTAGCTGTTGCTACGAAGAAACAACTGCACTTATGTAACTCCTAATAATCATTTGGTGTTATTCTCCTTAAGCCTTCTCAGGATGCATTGAGTTAGGTTTTCCTCCCAGCTTGAGCACCCTACTGTAAAACATCATTATTAGTGCAAGCCACTAACTCAGGACACTTGCTCTGATGTTTCCCTTTCTGCTTAGCTTACTGAGTGAGGTTTGAGTTTTGCAAGGGAGATACATTTGCTTATCAGTGACTGTGACTGGATTCTCTAGAAGGATATGGAGCTTTTCAAACTGAATCCTAGAATAGAATCATAGAAACAGGCAGGTTGGAAGAGAGCTCCAAGCTCATCCAGCCCAACCTAGCACCCAGCCCTGCCCAACCAACCAGACCATGGCACTAAGTGCCCCAGCCAGGCTTGGCTTCAACACCTCCAGGCACAGCCACTCCACCACCTCCCNAAGGTAGGAACAAGTTCTTTAGCATAAGAGTAGTGGAACACAGCAATAGGTTGTCTGGGGAGGTTGTTGGGGGTACTCAAGGTGAGGCTTGACAGTGCTCTGGGCAGCCTGATCCAGTTGAAGATGCCCCTGCTGACTGCAGAGAGAGTTGGACTGGATGACATTTGGAGGTCACTTCTACCCCAGACCATTCTCTGATTTTCTCCATCTGTTTCTGCTGTTCCTAGTAAGTTACTCATCAGAGGATCTCATTGCTAATGTTTTATTTACAGTAGGGGATTTTGAAATCCAGAGCTCTGGGTGAAACTGAACCAAGCTCAGTAAAGAATGCTCTACATGAAGGAATCAACAGCATCCACAGATTATTGGTCTGTGAATAAACAGAGAGCAAGTGATTGACTTTCCCTCCCAGCCCTGTGATTTATTGATCAGTGTGGAAACAGAAGGGCTTTGCAACTGGATTTTTATCTTGACTTTCATAAAAGATATATTTTTTTAAGGAACACCCTGCTGCTGCTGGGTGATTGTGGAGAAAATCAATGCATGAGGCTGCAAACTGGAACTGCTGTTAGATGTGTTGGCTTAGCCTTTCATCCTGCAGGTAAACCAAAAGGAAAATGCAGTTTGGGAAGCTTGTGCATAGATAGGTTTAGACTGGGAGGGACCTTGAAGGTCATCTAGAAGGGACACCTTCCACTAGCTCAAGGTCTCATCCACCCTGGCCTTCAACATCTGCAGTGAGAGCCATCCATAACCTCCCTGGGCAACCTGTGCCAGTGTCTCACCACCCTCACTGTGAAGAATTTCTTCCTAATCTCCGCTCTCAGTCTGCTCTCCTCAAGCTTCAATCCATTCCCTCTCATTCTATCTCTACAAGTTCTTGTCAAAAATCCCTTCCTAGCTTTCTTGGAGGCTCCTTCAGGTACTGACCTTCAGGCTTCTCCAAGGTCTCCCTGGAGCCTTCTCCAGGCTGAACAACACCAACTCTCTCAGCCTGTTCCCGTAGCGAGGTTCTCCAGCCCTCTGATTATCTTTGTGGCCCTGCTGGACTTGCCCCAGCACCTCCATGTCCCTCTTATGCTGGGGGTACCAGAACTAGATGCAGTACTCCATTGGAATGGGCTGCCCAGGGAGGTGGTGGAGTGGCCGTGCCTGGAGGTGTTGAAGCCAAGCCTGGCTGGGGCACTTAGTGCCATGGTCTGGTTGGTTGGGCAGGGCTGGGTGCTAGGTTGGGCTGTGTGAGCTTGGAGCTCTCTTCCAACCTGCTTGCTTCTATGATACTACTCCAAATGGGGTCTCATAAAAGCAGAGTGGAGAGCTGGAATCACCTCCCTCATCGTTCTGGTCCCCTCCTTTGATGCATATTCATTCTTAGTGGTTACTACTTTTTCATCCCTTAATAATAGAATGGACTTTTGCAGGTTTCTTGCATTTGTATCTATCAAAAGCTTCTTTGGAGGTGCCCTGTGTTTACTTGCACATTGCATAGAATGCTTTTACATGTAGGCACAGAAAGCAAACAGCAGACATCCCTTTGGGGATTTAATGTTGTGATGGGGATGAAGGATAATGAGATTAAACATGGAGTACTTCATTTTAGCATTCCTACCCTGCTGCTGTTTCCTAGTGACCTTTTCCAAGCACTGCTCTCATTGTGCTTTCATGAAGCAAGGAGAACTCTGAGCTCTCCTCAGATTTATGCTTTTATCTCTGAGGTTAACAGGGCATGAGTACAGCCTCAGTTCATGCTGCTCTGAGCATTCAGCTGGAGCAAGTGATGAACCTGAAAGGATTTGGTCGAGAGCTGATACTATTTCTGTGTGACTATGGAAAATTGAGTCTTTTCCTGGGAACCAGGACTGCTAATGAGCATTTACACAGGTTTGCAGCTGCAGATTTGTGTTCTGTCAGGAACTAGGTTCTCTTCATCTAGTTTTAGGCATTCTGCTTCTGAAGTGTTTCAGGTTGGGTGGAGTAGGTTTTGAGGCTATGTTTCATCTCTTTAGCAGCCTGATGAGTTAATTAGGAAATTAAGCACCTAATATTGTAATTCCTGTGTAACAACGAGTTGCTGGAGGACAAGAAGCTCA
>WAAF01016387.1:13467-40105 GCA_013400475.1 Tricholaema leucomelas
AGGTGAGCAGGAAGTTGTTGAGCATGAGAGTGGTGAGAGGCTGGAAGGGGTTGCCCAGGGAGGTGGTTGAGGCCCCATGGCTGGAGGTGTTTCAGGCCAGGCTGGCTGAGGCTGTGTGCAGCCTGCTCTAGGGTAGGGTGTCCCTGGGCATGGCAGGGGGGGTGGGACTGGCTGATCTTTGTGGTCCCTTCCAACCCTGACTGATTCTGTGATTCTACCAGAGCCTTGCTGTTTTGTCCTTTTCATTTCCTCAAGGTCTGGTCCTCTGACAGTGACTGAGTGCTGCCTTCCTTCAGGAACCAAAGGCTGATGATGCAGGATGGAGTCATATATAATGGAATAGGAGCTTTAGATAGTCTCATCTGTTAGAAACCCTGATTTTAGTGTGTTCTTCTAAAAGCCTTTGATCCATGCCTGGAAATTCATCATTAATTGTCCCTTCCCTGAAGGTTTCTGTCTTCTGCTGCCTAATGTTCTTCTGTTCTAATCAATAACAATGCAGAGTTTGGAGATTTATTTCTTTCCTTTTTTTTTTTCCCTCCCACACATTTAACAGCAGTGCAGGCAGGTTTTAGTTGCACCTGCAGTGTCATTTCTCAGCTCTTAGTAAGCAGGCAGATGAAGACAGGTGGTACCTGAGAGTATCTGTAGATACTACACACATTCCCTGTGTGTAGAATCATGGAATCAACCAGGCTGGAAGAGAGCTCCAAGCTCATCCAGCTCCATCCAGTCAACCAGACCATGGCACTAAGTGCCTCATCCAGGCTTTGCTTGAACATCTCCAGGGACAGTGATGCCACCAGGCTCTGCTGGGTGATGCCCAAGGGCAAGAGGCAATGGGTGGAAACTGAGGCTTAGGAAGTTTCATTTAAACAGGAGGAGGACTTTTTTTTCCCTGTGAGGATGACAGAACCTTGGAGCAGGCTGCCCAGGGGGGTTGTGGAGTCTGCTTCTCTGGAGATATTCAGACTCTGCCTGGATGCCTTCCTGTGTGTCCTGCTCTAAGTGCTCCTGCCCTGGTGGAGGGGTAGACTGGATAAGCTTTCAAGGTGCCTTCCAACCCCTAATATCAGTTTCAGGAAGCCTTTGCATATGCACAGCAGTGGTGCACATCTCATTGCACCTCTTCTCTTGCACTCTGCTTCTACGAGGAGCCGTAGGGTTTGCCTTTCTAATGCTCCAAAATTCTGCCTGAATAATGAAACCTCTTTTTTTTTTCTGCATAATTTGCCAAGCAGAGGTAGTATTTAGTGTTTGGACAGTGTTCTTGCCATGACTGCATCATTTAGTTGTCAGTGCACTAATACTGTTACAACTGTAATCCCCGTGGGACAGGGACTGCCTTTTGTTTCGTGCTCCTGATTCTCTTTGTAACAGTGTGAGAGACTTTCATGCAAGGTGGTTTTTTGTTGCTGGAATAGAAAATAATGAAGTTAAAACCCTTAAAGCATGAATCATAGAATCATAGAATCAAGCAGGTTGAAAGACAGCTCCAACCTCATCCAGCCCAACCTAGCACCCAGCCCTGCCCAAGCAACCAGACCATGGCACTAAGTGCCCCAGCCAGGCTTGGCTTCAACACCTCCAGCCACGGCCACTCCACCACCTCCCTGGGCAGCCCATTCCAATGCCAATCACTCTCTCTGCCAACAACTTCCTCCTCACATCCAGCCTAGACCTCCCTGGCACAGCTTCAGGCTGTGTCCCCTTCTTCTGGTGCTGGCTGCCTGGCAGCAGAGCCCAACCCCAGCTGGCTACAGCCTCCCTGCAGGGAGCTGCAGACAGCAATGAGCTCTGCCCTGAGCCTCCTCTGCTGCAGGCTGCACACCCCCAGCTCCCTCTCTGCCTGGCTGCTCTCAGCCACTCTGGCCCCAGCCTGTAGTGCTGCTTGGGGTTGTTGTGGCCAAAGTGCAGAACCCTGCACTTGGCCTTGTTCAATCTCATCCCCTTGGCCTCTGCCCACCCATCCAGCCTGGCCAGGTCCCTGGGCAAGGCTCTCCTACCATGGTTAAACAGCAGAGTAAAGGAGGATCCTAGAAATAAAAGGACAAGAGGGTGAAATATCCAAAGGAGAATATGGAAGAGGACATAATTCTGGGAGATTAAATCAGGCAAACGTTGTTGAGATGCAAAGTGATAAAAACATAAAAATCATGGTGAAGATCCCCCTCATTCTCTCATACACCCTGCTAGACTTTGTGGCAGGCTGCTAAGTGGTCCATGTGTTAAAGAGACACTCAAGAAACAGAAGGCTGCATCATTGCAGCTTAATTATTTCCATCAGTGTTGTGCATGAAGGAGCTTCAGGGGTCTTTCTTGTCTTTCTCATGATGGAATCTAGTTTAATCTGTTGTTTAAGTTATGTTCAGTGTCAGATGGAATTATTCTCCTAGTTACAGGTCTGAGAGATAGGGGAAGAGCAACTGATGTCATCTTCCTGGACTTGTGCAGGGCACTTGGCTGTGTCCCACATGACATCCTTGTTTGTGGGATGGAGAGATGTGGGCTTGGTGGCTGGACCAGTCGGTGGGTAAGGAGCTGGCTACGTGGGTGCACTCAAAGAGGTGTGATCACAGGATGTTAGGGGTTGGAAAGGACCTCCATAGATCATTGAGTCTAACCCCCTTGCCAGAGCAGGAGCACAGAATCCAGTTCAGGTCGCACAGGAACACGTCCAGACAGGGTTAGAAAGGCTCCAGAGAAGAAGACTCCACAACCTCTCTGGGCAGCCTGTGCCAGGGCTCTGTCACCCTTACAGTCAAGAAGTTCTTCCTTCTGTTGAGGTGAAACTTGCTGTGCTGCAGTTTCCATCCCTTGCCCCTTGTGCTGTCCCAGGGCACAGCTGAGAAGAGTTTGTCCCCTCCCTCTTGGTCAGTGGCTCCGTGTCCAGGTGCAGACGGGTGACAAGTGGAGTTCTGCAGGGATCTGTACTGGTGAACAGCTTTGTCAGTGACATGGACAGTGGGATTGAGGCCCCCTCAGCAAGTCTGCTCACAGCACCAAGCTGTGTGGTGCAGTGGACACACTGAGGGCAGGTATGCCATCCAGAAGGACCTTGAGAAGGGGGCCAGTGACAGCTGCATGAGGTTTAACAAGTCAAAGTGCCAAGTCCTGAGTCTGGGTCGTGCCATCCCCAGGCACATACACAGGCTGGGTGCAGAGTGGGCAGAGAATGGCTCTGAAAAAGGAGACTCAGGGATATTGATTGCTGAGCAGCTCACCATGAGCAAGCAGTGCCCTCCTGCAGCCCAGAAGGCAAATTGTGTGCTGGGCCCTATCCAGAGGAGTGAGGCCAGCAGGGCAAGAGAGAGGATTCTGCCCCTTGACTCTGCTCTGCTGAGACCTCACCTCCAATCCTGCCTCCAGTGCTGCTGTCCCCAGCAGAAGGACACACAAGTCAGAGTTAGTCCAGAGGAGGCCACAAAGACGATCCAAGGGCTGGAGCAGCTCTGCTGTGAGGACAGGATGAGGGAGCTGGAGCTGTGCAGCCTGGAGAAGACTCCAGGGAGACCTTAGAGCTGCCTGCCAGTACCTGAAGGGGGCTTGCAAGAAAGCCAGGAAGGGACTTTTTCCAAGGGCTGATAGTGATAGGATGAGAGGGAGTGGGTTGATGATTCCAGGAGCTGGGTGGTTCTTATGAGAAGTATTCCTCTCATGTCCAGTCAGAACCTCCCCAGAAGTATCTTGGAGCCCTTAACTTTTTCATGCGACTCTGTGGAGAGGGAATCATAGAATCAACCAGGCTGGAAGAGAGCTCCAAGCTCCCCCAGCCCAACCTAGCACCCAGCCCTGCCCAACCAACCANCTGGACACAGTACTTAAGGTGTGGCCTGAGCAGTGCTGAGCACAGGGAGTCTCCAGTCTTCTTTGTAGCCACCCTTTAGATACTGGAACATGGTGATAAGGTCTCTCCTGAGCCTCCTTTTCCGAAGGCTGAAGCAGCTCATAAATATTGATGTATAATTTTATTTTTAGAGAGCAGCTCTGTTGGTTGTGTTAGAATTATTGATGATAATTTCAGATGTAAAAACCTCAACCCTCTCCAGAATTTGGCGTTGTGTGGAAAGATTTCCCACTTAGAAATGCCTTCAGCCATTATTTGCACTGTGAAATCCCAAACCTGTTTGAAGTGTAACTTTCTGCAGAATATAAGCAGCAAGGGAAATTATGTTGAGCCTGCTGTCTGCTCCAAAATCTACAGGTCTGCTCTGCAATTTGGGCTTACCTCCTGGTCCTCTTTATTCATAAATAAGGGAGGGCAGGGATGCAATCCAAAGGGACCTGGACATGCTGGAGAGGTCAGCACAAGCCAACCTCAGAAGGTTCCACAAGACCAAGTGCAGTATCCTGCAGCTGGGTCGAGGCAATGCCAAGCAGAGATGCAGGCAGGGCAGTGAGTGGCTGGAGAGCAGCCCTGAGGAGAGGGACTTGGGGGTGCTGCTGGAGGAGAAGCTCAGCAGGAGCCAGCAGTGTGCACTTGCAGCCCAGAAAGCCAAGCAGAGCCTGGGCTGCAGCAGCAGAAGTGTGGCCAGCAGGGCCAGGGAGGTGATTCTCCTCCTCTGCTGTCTCTGCTGAGACCCCACCTGGAGTCCTGCATCCAGTAGTATAGGGGAGCCCCTGGGACAAGAGGGCTGTGGAGACGCTGGAGAGTGTCCAGAGCAGGGCCAGGAGGATGCTGAGAGGGCTGCAGCAGCTCTGCTGTGAGCACAGACTGAAAGAGTTGGGGCTGTGCAGGCTGGAGCAGAGGAGGCTCCCAGGGGACCTTCTTGTGGCCTGCCAGGATCTGAAGGGGGCTACAAAAAAGCTGGGGAGGGACTTTTGAGGCTGTCAGGGAGTGCCAGGAGTGGGGGGAATGGAGCAAAGCTGGAGGTGGGGAGAGTGAGGCTGGAGGTGAGGAGGAAGTTGTTGAGCATGAGAGTGGTGAGAGCCTGGCAGGGGTTGCCCAGGGAGGTGGCTGAGGCCCCATGGCTGGAGGTGTTTCAGGCCAGGCTGGCTGAGGCTGTGTGCAGCCTGCTCTAGGGTAGGGTGTCCCTGGGCATGGCAGGGGGGGTTGGAACTGGCTGCTCCTTGTGGTCCCTTCCAACCTTGTCTGATTCCATGACAAACACATAAGCATTGTGCAGCTCTGCAGAGATTTTCAGTTCTGCCTTTAAAAACTAGGAGTCATTTGGAGGATTAAAATTTAATTACATAGAGACTCTTCTCTGTCCTTATTCAGTGTTTTCTGGTTTAATCAGATATAAATGCAATCCTCCTCAGCAAAATAATTTCTCCTGCTAGTTTGTGTTCAAAGGGACTTCTGAAGTTGTTCCTTTATGAATTCAGAGGGGGGTTTAATCAAGAGGAGAATATAAAATACTTCCTTTCAGAAGCTGTTTGATTTTTGAAGGTGATGATGATGTTGTTTTTATTAATAGTCTCAAAACATCTACAGTGGTGCTGCTTCTAGAAGAGACATTGTCTGATCCTTCTGAGCAGACAAGCTGTAATTTGGCCTCTGGATGTGACCTTGTTACGTGTCCTAGTGTGAACACAAAACCTCTGCTCCCTAAGACAGGTCCCCTGACACCTCTCTCTGCTTCAGAAAGCTGTTTGTTCTGCCTGTGGTGGCTTTGCAGAGCAAAGGAGGCACAGAGTGTTTCAGGTGGGATTCACATATTACAGAACCACAGTGTAAAGGGCTGGAAGGGACCTCTAGAGACCAAATCCAACCTCCCTGCCAGAGCAGGAGCACGCAGAATGGGTCACAAAGGAACACAGCCAGGGGGGTTTGCAATGGCTGCAGAGAAGGAGACTCCACAGCCTCTCTGGGCAGCCTGCTCCAGGCCTCTGCCACCCTCACAGCCAAAAAGCTTCCCCTCCTCTTCCCCTGCCACCTCCTCTGCTGCAGCTTGCCCCCAGTGCCCCTTGTGCTGCCCTTGGCCAGCCCTGAGCAGAGCCTGGCTGCGTCCTGCCCACACTGCCCTGCACAGCTTGAGCCCAGCACTGAGGGCAGCCCTCAGGCTGCTCTGCTGCCAGCTGCCAGCCCCAGCTCCCTCAGCCTGGCCTCAAGGAGATGTCCACTGCCCACAGCAGCTCTGTGCCTCTGGGCTGGACTCCTTCGGGCAGTTTGCTGAGCTCCTTCTTGAGCCGAGTGGCTCAGAACTGGATGCAGTATTCCAGATGTGGCCTCCCCAGGACAGAGTGTAGGGGCAGAAGAACCTCTCTGGAACTACTAACCACAGCCCTTCTAATGCACCCCAGGATGCCCTTGGCCCTCTTGGCCACAGGTGCACCTTGCTGGCCCATGGGCATCCTTCTGCCCACCAGGTCCCTTTCCTATTTGCTGCCCCCCATAGCAGCAGAGTTCCCCTGTGCAGAGCCCCTGCAGAAAGCCCCTCAGGAAGGTGCTTGCCTGCAGCCTCACCAGGGCAGGTGCACAGGACTTAGCTTCTGATTCTCCTGTCAGTTAGATGGATTGGAAGACATAGTCTGAAAAGCTGATGTCCATGACCACATTTCTTGATTGCTTTGTGAATACCTGTTCAGGCAGGACAAATGGAAGGGAAATCCCTTCCCTGCCTTGCCACGTCCCAGACAGTAGCAGTTGGCTCCGTCCTTGTGGTGTATCCTGTTCGTCTCCCTGTGCTGCCCTGAGAAAGCTTTCTGCCTGGCCCTGGTTTCTTGAGCTGGGCTGGTTTTTGCCTGTTTTGACTAACCTGAGGCCAGAGCTGCACAGTCTGCTCTGTCTGTTCTAGGTCTGGCTTATTTCATGACATTGTAGATTATTTTGTGGTGGGTGTGAGTTGTGTTTGTTTGGGTTTTGTTGTGTTGCTTCATTTTAAATCCACCCAAGAATTGCTGGTAAAAACACAGTTAAAGGTACAGCAATGTCCAACAAGTGAAGTTTTGACCCTTAAGAAGGGGCACAATACTCTGAAGCCCTCCAGGGCTCTGGGATGTGCACAGTAAAGGGATTTTCAGTGTGTGGCTCTGAAAGACTGAGAGGCTCTGTAGAGTGTTTTGAACTGAAGCTGGAGTGATTGCAGAGAACAAAAGCTAGAATTTTAAGAGCATGTAGTTAAACCTTCATAATGCCTTCACTTGGTCTTCTCACATAACACTGTCTGCTGATGTTTTTCTTACTAATAGCTTTTTTTGCCTCTGGAGATGATCAGAGTGATGCTCTTTCTTCTTTAGCTTCCATATGCCAAAATATTTAGCCTGGTCTGGCTTTTTCTGTGTGCAGATCAGGGAGGATGCTGCTGTATCATCACCACAGCATGGCTTAGGCTGAGAGAGACTTTAGAGATCACAGAATGACTTGAGTTGGAAAGGACCTTAGAGATCATCTGCTGCAACCTCCTCACCATGGGCAGGGACAACTCTTAACTGGACTCAGCTGCTCAAGGCTTTATCCAACCTGGTTTTGAACATCCCCAGGGAGGAAGCAGCCACAGCCTCCCTGGGAAGCCCGTTCCAGAGTCTCCCCACCCTTGTACTGAGGAACTCTTTCCTAAGACCCACTCTAACCCCGCTCTCCCTCAGCTTCAAACCATTGCCCCATGTCCTGTCTCTAGACACACTCAGCAAAAGTCCCTCTGCAGCCTTGCTGTAAGATCCCTTCAGGTACTGGAAGGCAGCTCTAAGATCCCCCAGAGCCTTCTCCTCTTCTCCAGGCTGAACACCCCCAGCTCCCTCAGCCTGTCCTCACAGCAGCAGCCCTTGGACCATCTTTGTGGCCCTGAGCAGAGCCTGACTGTGTCCTGCCCACTCTGCCCTGCACATCTTGAGCACAGCACTGAGGGCAGCCCTCAGGCTGCTCTGCTGCCAGCTCCCAGCCCCAGCTCCCTCAGCCTGACCTCATAAGCACCATCCACAGAGGCATTCTTAATGTGAGCATTGCTGCAGCCATGTAGAAGTGTCACATGCAGCAAGCCAGTCCTCAGTGATAGGTTGGACTGGATGATCTTGGAGGTCTCTTCCAACCTGATTGATGCTATTCTATTCAGTGCCATGATCTATTTGATTGGACAGGGCTGGGTGCTAGGTTGGACTGGATGATCTTGGAGGTCTCTTCCAACCTGATTGATGCTATTCTATTCAGTGCCATGATCTATTTGATTGGACAGGGCTGGGTGCTAGGCTGGACTGGATGAGCTTGGAGCTCTCTTCCAACCTGGTTGAATCTATGATTGCAGGTGGCCATTAATGGATTTCTGCACCTGCACAGAGCCTTCCTGAGTGTGGGAAGTGTCTTGGTAGGATACTGCCTTAATTTCTTTCACATAAAGCTGTGGTGAGGAGGAGCTTCATTTGTCAGTTGCAAATGCATTCTGTGACAGCTTGGGATGCCTTATGTCGAGCTGCCTATTTCTGAGTTAATAATTGCAGGATTAGAGGACATTTTGTGGTGGTTTTGGGTTTATATTGCATGATTTGATTGACCTCCTAATAAAACTTAGTTATCAAAGCTAAGGTGAGTTTTTGTCACCCAAATCAGTATCCAGGAACAAGTAGAACAACATAGAATGGTTCGAGTTGGAAGGGACCTTAGAGATCATCCAGTTCCAACCCCCCCTGCCATGCCCAGGGACACCTTCTGCTAACCCAGGTTGCTCAAGGCATCATCCAGCCTGACCTTGAACACCTCCAGGGAGGTTGTGGAGCACAGAAGCACCCAATGTGATCTTTGATCACATTGGGTGCTTCTGTGCTCCACAACCTCCCTGGGCAACCTGTGCCAGTGTCTCACCACCCTCAACCTGTGCCAGTGTCTCACCACCCTCACTGCAAAGAATTTCTTCCTAATATCCATTGTAAATCTGCCTCCTCCTTGTATGAACCTGCTTAAATCTGTGATCCCCAAATTATCTTCCAAGCAGCCAACAGTCTTGCTTCCTCAAGCCTGTTGACTGAGGACTATATAGAGAATTCTGGAAATCTCTTCCATTTTTGGGGGGGGGGAAATGGATATTTTTGTATAGGAGTTGGATTCTGAGCACCAGAAGGCAGTTAGCAAAAATACCATCTTGCTCAGCTGCTGTAAGCTGGCCCAGTTCCTCTGCCCTGACTTGGATCCCCTTGAAATGAAAGCCATAGAGTTGCTTTGTACCTTGCTGTGGTTCTCCCCAGCTAGGTAGCTGTGCTGGTTATCACTGCTTCAGTGTGCATGGCTTTGATTGCCTTACCTCACAGCATCACAGGATGTTAGGGGCTGGAAGAGACCCAAGGAGATCATCCAGTTCAACTCCCCTGCCAGAGCAGGAGCACACAATCTAGCTCAGGGCACACAGGAACACATCCAGACAGGTCTGGAAAGGCTCCAGAGGAGGAGACTCCACAACCTCTCTGGGCAGCCTGTGCCAGGGCTCTGGGACCCTTACAGTCAAGAAGTTCCCCTTGTGTTGAGATGGAACCTCCTGTGCTGCAGCTTCCATCCATTGCTCCTTGTCCTGTCCCAGGGAGCAGTGAGCAGAGCCTGTCCCCCCTCTCCTGACCCCCAGCCCTCAGATACAGATAAACATTGATTAAATCCCCTTTCAGTCTTCTCCAGACTAAGCAGCCCCAGGTCCCTCAGCCTCTCCTCACCAGGCAGTGCTCCACTTCCCTCATCATCCCTGCAGCCACTGGACCCTCTCCAGCAGATCCCTGTCCCTCTTCAACTGGGGAGCCCCAAACTGAAGGCAGTGCTCAAGATGAGGTCTCAGCAGGGCAGAGTAGAGGGGCAGGAGAAGCTCCCTTGATCTGCTGGACACACTCTGCTCAATGCCCCCCAGGACCCCATTGTCCCTCTTGGCCCCCAGGGCACATTGCTGTGCCATGGATGTTCTCCCCCAGCACTCCCAGGTCCCTCTCCTTGGGGCTGCTCTCCAGCAGTCACCTCCCAGCCTGGACTGCTGCAGTTTATTGTTCCTCCCCAGGGGCAGGACTCTGCACTTGTCCTTGCTGAACCTCATTCGGTTCCTTTGTGCCCAAGGAATGGGCACATTGCTCCTAGGAAAGCAATGCCCCAAGGCTGTCAGGTGGTTCTTTTAGTTCCTGATTTTGGAGCTGCTGTAGTGTAGAAGCAGTGACATCCGAATGATCTCCCCTCCTACAGTGCTGTATGACAGAGGAGAGCCTTGCACTGCTCGCTGCAGAAGGGAGTTTGGTCAGGAATTGGCTACTTCATGCTGTCAAAATATTCCTTAGCAAGGAGGGGGTTTTCTTTTTAAAGGGCTGTGTGCAGGCTCCTGGCAAATTAACTGCACTGAGTTAATAACACAGAGTCACAGAATATTAAGGGTTGGAAGGGACTTCCAGAGAGCATCCAGTCCAACTCGCCTGCCAGAGCACCTAGAGCAGGCACACAGGAACACAGCCAGGGGAGTTTGAATGTTTCCAGAGGAGACTCTACAACCTCTCTGGGCAGCCTGCTCCAGGCCTCTGCCACCCTCACAGGGAAAAAGCTTCCCCTCCTCTTCCCCTGCCACCTCCTCTGCTGCAGCTTGCCCCCAGTGCCCCTTGTGCTGCCCTTGGCCAGCCCTGAGCAGAGCCTGGCTGCGTCCTGCCCACACTGCCCTGCACAGCTTGAGCCCAGCACTGAGGGCAGCCCTCAGGCTGCTCTGCTGCCAGCTGCCAGCCCCAGCTGCCTCAGCCTGGCCTCACAGGAGATCTTCACTGCCTGCAGCAGCTTTGGGGCCCTGGGCTAGACTCCCTCAAGCAGTTTGCTGAGCTCCTTCTTCAGCTGAGGACTCCAGAACTGGACACAATATTCCAGCTGTAGCTTCCCTAGGGCAGAGTATAGGAGCAGGAGAGCCTCTCTCAACCTCCTAACCACAGCCCTTCTCATCCTACCCCAGGGTGCCCTTGGCCTTCTTGGCTACAAGAGCACATTGCTGGCTTGTGGGCATCCTTCTGCCCACCGGCATCCTTCTGCCCACCAGCATCCCCAGTTTGCTTATGCTGCTCTCCAACAGCTCAGTCCCAAACCTATCCTGGTCCATGAGGCTGTTATTTCCCAGGTGCCAGACTCTACCCTTGGCCTCGTTGGGTTTCATTCATTTTCTCCCACCCTGCTCTCCAGGTGTATGTTTTACATATAGAGGTAAAGGGACAAATAGATCAGGGGTGGGTTTTGTGTGGCAGTGCTGGCTGTGGGACTGGCGAGTGGAGAAAGTCTCCTGTGGGTTTTCTGTATGTTTAGATTTCATAGAATGAATCATAGAATCATAGAATGGTTTAGGTTGGAAGGGACCTCAAGGATCATCCAGCTCCAACCCCCTGCCATCGGCAGGGACACCTCCCACTAGAGCAGGCTGCTCAAGGCCTCATCCAGCCTGGCCTTAAACACCTCCAGGGAGGAAGCATCCACAACCTCCCTGGGCAACCTGTGCCAGTGTCTCACCACCCTCACTGTAAAGAACTTCCTCCTAACATCCAGTCTAAATCTCCCCTCTTCCAGCTTAAACCCATTTCTTAGTTTTGGCCTGGCCATCTTTCTAGAGAGGGGGCAGATGTGGGAAGCTGTGTCCCTGCTGATTGCTTCCACTGCTGTGATGCTTTTAATTGTGAAGCTTTTAATTGGCTTGTAACCGGAGCTCTGCTGTGTCTACATAGCTCCTTTTGATCGCTGAACCAGTAATAAGCCTCCTAAATTGTTCTGCTTGCTCAAATCTCACAGCTGACAAGAGGACCTTGCAATGCCTGCAGCCTACCCACGAGGACTCTTAAATTAGAATAGAATAGAATCAACCAGGTTGGAAGAGAGCTCCAAGCTCATCCAGTCCAACCTAGCACCCAGCCCTATCCAGTCAACCAGACCATGGCACTAAGAGCCTCATCCAGGCTTTTCCTGAGCACCTCCAGGGATGGTGACTCCACCACCTCCCTGGGCAGCCCATTCTAATGCCAATCACTCTCTCTGCCAACAATTTCCTCCTAACATCCAGCCTATATTTCCCCTGGCACAACTTGAGGCTGTGTCCCCTTGTCCTGTTGCTGATTGTCTGGGCGAAGAGACAAAGCCCACCTGGATACAGCCTCCCTGCAGGTAGTTGTAGACAGCAGTGAGGTCTGCTCTGAGCCTCCTCTTCTGCAGGCTAAACAACCCCAAGCAGAGAGAGTGATTGGCATTGGAATGGGCTGCCCAGAGAGGTGGTGGAGTGGCTGTGCCTGGAGGTGTTGAAGCCAAGCCTGGCTGGGGCACTCAGTGCCATGGTCTGGTTGGTTGGCCAGGGCTGGGTGCTAGGTTGGGCTGGGTGAGCTTGGAGCTCTCTGCCAACCTGGTTGATTCTGTGATTCTAAGGAAGCTCACCAGCTGGAGATGTCTTTGTCAGAAGTGATTTGAGAGTGGCCTACATACAGAGACTTTGTATTTCAGAGAGGAGGGAAACAGATAGGATCTCTTCAAAGAGTGCTTAGAAATGTTGTCTTTGAGATGATGATGTCTACCTAATTAGTTGTCAAAGCCATTCTCAAGAGCTCCTCTTCAATATGGGAAAGGAGTCACTGTGGCTTCAGCCTGCTGCAGTGACTGTTGGAAGCCAAATTCTAAGGAGTTTTACTTTTTAGTTTTGAGTTTTCCCAAACTCCTGCAGAATGTTTTCTGCAAATAGCTTTTAGCAGAGCTGCAAAGAAGAATCAGTTTCATTTCCCTGTTGCTTTTCTCAGCTGTGCTATACAGAAGATTGTCTCCCATCTGGCTGACTCTCCATGGTATTAATGATTAGAGTTCTTTGCAAAACAAGCCTGTTTCAGCTTCATCTTGGAGATTTCCTATTTTCAAGCTGAAACTTTGGCAATTTCCTCCTGGGCCTACCTTTATCAGTTTCAGAATTGACTGTAGTTGTGTTGCAGGCATGTATGGCATCTTGGCTTTGTTTTGCTGAACCTTCTTGAATTCAGCTTTCATAGACCTCACCTTGCATTTTCTGAGCTTTGGGGTTTAATAGGCAAGGAGCCCTGATGGATGACATGGGGTGGAAGTGATTGAAAATGATCAGGGAGCTGGAACACCTCTGCTGTGAGGATGAGCTGAGGGTGTTCAGCCTGGAGAAGAGAAGGCTCCAGGCAGACCTGAGAGCAGCCTGCCAGGAGCTGAAGGGCTTCCAAGCAGGCTGCAGAGGGACTGCTGCAAAGGCCTGCATGGACAGGATGATGGCAATGGTTTGAAATGAGAGCAGAGCAGATTGAGCTTGGATACGAGGAACAAATTCTGCAGCAGGAGGCTGCTGAAACACTGCAACAGTTTGCCCAGGGAGGGAGTTGAGTCCCCACCCCTGGAGGTCTTCAAGATCAGGCTGGGTAAGGCTGTGAGCAACCTGCTCGGCTGGAGGATGTCCTTGCTGACTGCAGAGGGGTTGGACTGGATGACCTTTGGAGGTCTTTTCCAACCCAGACCATTCTATGAAGTCTGCCCTTTAACAGACTTCAGCAGTGTGCTTGAGTTGCCCTCCCCATTAAGACTTAGCTAATAAGGTGGCAGAATAAAAATGCTTCTAATTGAACAACCTGGTGACTCTCACTGGCACCCCAGCTTGGAGTCTGGGAAAACATTCATGCCCACTGCATCCTAAAACTTAAGAAGAGCAAGAGGAGTAGAATACAAGGCAGGCATGTTTGGAGTGTGGGAATCCAAATATTACTGTGTAGGGATCTGATGTTGTCGTTCCTCTGATCGCTTCTCACTCCTTGTGATGTGCATTGCAGAGCAGAACAGTTTTCTCTTCTCTCAGGTTAAGTTGAATGCTCAGAGGGCTGCAGCAGCTCTCCTATGAGGACAGCCTGAATGAATTGGGGCTGTGCAGTCTGGAGAAGAGGAGGCTCCCAGGGGACCTTCTTGTGGCCTTCCAGGATCTGAAGGGGGTCTCCAAAAAAGCTGGGGAGGGACTTTTTAGGCTGTGAGGGAGTGGCAGGACTGGGGGGAATGGAGCAAAGCTGGAGGTGGGGAGAGTGAGGCTGGAGGTGAGGAGGAAGTTGTTGAGCATGAGAGTGGTGAGAGGCTGGAATGGGTTGCCCAGGGAGGTGGTTGAGGCCCCATGGCTGGAGGTGTTTCAGGCCAGGCTGGCTGAGGCTGTGTGCAGCCTGCTCTAGGGTAGGGTGTCCCTGGGCATGGCAGGGGGGTTGGCACTGGCTGCTCCTTGTGGTCCCTTCCAACCCTGAACTGATTCTATGATTCTACCTGTACTCCTCTAGCTGTGCCTCCTGATTTCCAGGGGCTTCTTTGGCAACAAAACCAAAAGCAGGAAGACTCTTCCAACCCTGACTGATTCTATTCTGTGATTCTAAGTTTTCTGCAAAGAAATGTTTATTAAACCCACAACTGCCACACAGCAGAAAAGGAATGAGGGCAGAATCATCATAGAATCAACCAGGTTGGAAGAGACCTCCAAGCTCATCCAGTCCAACCTAGCACCCAGCCCTATCCAGTCACCTAGACCATGGCACTAAGTGTCTCATCCAGGCTTTTAGAATAGAATAGAATAGAATCAACCAGGTTGGAAGAGACCTCCAAGCTCATTCAGTCTAACCTATCCCCCAGCCCTGGCCAATCAACCAGACCATGGCACTAAGTGCCCCAGCCAGGCTTGGCTTCAACACCTCCAGGCATGGCCACTCCACCGCCTCCCTGGGCAGCCCATTCCAATGCCAATCACTCTCTCTGCCAACAACTTCCTCCTAACATCCAGCCTGTACTTCTCTTGGCACAACTTGAAACTAAGAGCAAATGAAAGAGTCCATTTCAGATAGAAGATATCTCCTGACCCATGTACCAACTGACTGTAGACTTCAGAAGCCTAAACACAGATGAGAAGAAATTAAGCTGACTCCAAAATGTGCAGTTCCCTTGTATTGTAAGTAGCTAATTTAACTGCACAGTCACCCTTCAAGTGTTTCCAAAATCAGTTAGAAGAAAGCATTGCCTGCCAAGCCTACATGGCCTTGGATTTGTAGGCTTCACCATGCACTTATCTCCCTACCCAAGAGCGTTGGTTTTTATTCCAGCTCACACATCCACCCCGCGCGTCACCAGGTTATGTCATGGCATTAAATCTGCGTGCCAGGGGTAGGGGGTCAAATAAATCTGCCTGGCTGATTAGATTGGATGGCATCTCCTCCAAGGGAAGGTTTGTGAGTGTGAATTCAGCAATCATCCTGCGACCTTAGGACAATTCTGCTACTGTTTGCTGGTGCCAGAAATTCTCTTTGTTTCCTTTTTGGAGCTTGTTATGTTCCACACAAATATCTCCCTGCTCCCCTCTTATCATCCACTTCTTTTTTAGCTGAACAGTGCTGTTTTGTTCAACTGCAAGCACTCAGAGTGTCTTATTCTGCCTTCCCCCCCCCCCCCCCCCCCACCCCCCCCCCACCTNAAATAACCACTGAACATTATTCTCCCATTAACGCTAATCAGTTGCTCTTGGCAGCTTAATGTCTCCAGGCTGGGCAAAGCTGCTTTTCAAGTCCTCGTTTTATATCTTGTCCCTGCCTTTCTGGCAGCCTAAATGTTGGGTAATTAATTAGGTGCTTTCAAAATCAGTGCAGCAGGTTGTTTCCTGAAACATTCAGAAACAACCAGAGAGGTGGTTGAGGCCTCATCCCTGGAAGTGTTTAAGGCCAGGTTGGATGAGGCTGTGGGCAGCCTGATCTAGGGTAGGGTGTCCCTGCCTGTGGCAAGGGGTTTGGAACTGGCTGATCCTTGTGGTCCCTTCCAGCCCTGACTGATTCTGTGCTTCTAGTTTGTGTCCCTTGTGGTCCCCTCCAACCCTGACTGATTCTATGATTCCAGTTTATGTTCCTTGTGGTCCCTTCCAACCCTGACTGATTCTGTGCTTCAAGTTTGTGTCCCTTGTGGTCCCTTCCAACCCTGACTGATTCTGTGCTTCAAGTTTATGTTCCTTGTGGTCCCTTCCAACCCACCACCAGGTAGGATAGAATAGAATAGAATAGAATCAACCAGGTTGGAAGAGACCTCCAAGCTCATCCAGTCCAACCTAGCACCCAGCCCTATCCAGTCAACCAGACCATGGCACTAAATGCCTCATCCAGTCAAATTGGATGAGGTCCTGAGCAACCTGGGTTAGTGGAAGGTGTCCCTGTCCTTGGCAAGGGGGGTTAGAACTGTCTGATCTTTAAGATGCCTTCCAACCTAAACCATTCTATGAATCTCTGAATCTCTGTTGTCATTTTCACTCAAGGCTCTAGAAAAATGTTCTCTGGCTGAAGCTGCTTCAGAAGCAAGCTGTGGTTTTGGCATGTCACCCTGTTTTATATGGGTACTTTGACATGGAGGTTAATTAAGAATTTGATTCCAGGACTTATTTTTATCTCTAGCAGTTGGCTCATTTGCAAGCAGTTGCTCTATTGTGGAGGTCCACGGCCATCTGCTTTGCCCTCCAGCCCCGCAGGCTGAGACCAGAGAAGAAGACACAGACACTGCCAGGGCTCCCTCCAAAATTCTGTCCTGTGACCCCATGTTACCTGTAGATGGAGATTGGCAGCTACTGTGTCTCAGTGCTTGAGAGTTCCCTTTTGGAGTAAAGGAGCTCTGGCAGCAGAATAATGGACTTAAGTCGTGTGCTGAGCAGCTTGAAACACGCTCCAGGCTACTGCCTTGCTGGCAAAATATTCCCAACTTTCTCTTTTGCTGAGAAGCAGAACTGTAATGAGGGGTCCTGGCTGCTGGCATGATGGGCTGGAGGGATGTCTGGCTTGCACAGGGAGGCAGCATGACTGCCTGCTGCCCAGGAGCATCACTTGGGTCACAGAGCCAGTGACACTGAAGCATGAAGACAGGAGCTCTGCTTCATGCACTCTAACTCTTCTGAGTTCTCACAACAGGTAAGCTGCCTGCTTACTCCAGTCATCATTGCACATTCTGGCTCCTGCAGCCCTTGCTTTTGAGCTGCATAGGATGTTGCTGTGAAGGTTTGAGCAGGTGTTCCTCACTGCCAGCAGAGAAAGAAGCCCACAATGAAAGGAGAGGAGCGGTGCACATCAACTGCAGGCCAGCTCCTTGCCCACCTGAGGGCTGTGCAGGACTGCGGTGGTTGTAAAGGCTTTCACGGAGGCTTTTTCTGCCTGGATTCACAGATTGCATTGGGGTGGAAGGGACCCTCAAAGGTCATCTTGTCCAGCCCCTCTGCAGGGATGACACTGATTAGACACAGCAAGGTCAAGACAGATGACAATAGTGTAGCAAAGGTCTGGTAATGTTGGATGGGGTCATGTAGAAAGGACCAAGGTCTAATCGTGTTGAATGCGGTCATCCAGGGTGGCCAAAGGATGAACACTGTTATGTAGAGCTGGGCTTGGCTCTCCAGGTGACTTTCCTTCTGTTTTGGGATGCTTACTGTCAAGGGCTTTGATGTCTGCTATCTACACATAGGTGGCAAAAAGAGTAGCCATGGGATGTTGAAGAGGACAGCAGTGTGTGTGGGGTCAGCAACAAAGTAGGGGAGAAAAAATGGAACCCTGAACTGCTGGGCTTACTCAGGTGGAAATTTCAGGAGAGGAGGTGTCCAAGCAGCCTATTTGTTCTTCTGAAACGTGCTCTCAGCTTCCAGTAACCTGCTTGTCCTGCTACAACACTTGTTTTCTCAACCAGAAACAGGATATGGGTTTCAAAAGACAAACCTTGCCTTGCGTCTCATCAGGACAGGACAACTTTCTTCTTGGTCCTGAGCAGCCACAAAGAGCCTTATGCAAGTGGTGTGTGGAGCAGAGTGTGTGTGGACATGTTCTGGCACTGTTTCATCACTCTGTGATGAGTAAGGTTGAAGCAGTGATTATCACATCAACTTTGGCTTCTTGGAATAGTTCTTTCCAAGTAAAGTCTTGGAAGAGTCCCTCAGCTTTAGCTGGTAGGTTACTGCTGCAGGACTGCTGCTGGCATTTGAGCTTGCTTGGAGCTCTGGCACTTTTTCTTCATGAAAGGTTGTAACAGAGTCCCTGAAGAGCAGCTGACCCTCTCCAGTTGAAAAATTAGGCACAATCTCAAGGAATCCTGGGTTGGATTAGAAGGGCTGTGATTAGTAGGTCAAGAGAGGTTCTCCTGCCTCTCTACTCTGGTGAAGCAGGATCTGGAATGTTGCGTTCATTTCTGGGGCACTCAGGTCAAAAAGGACCTCAGGGAACTGCTTGACAGAGCCCCAAAGCTGCTGCAGGCAGTGAAGATCTTCTCTGAGGCCAGGCTGAGGGAGCTGGGGCTGGCAGCTGGCAGCAGAGCAGCCTGAGGGCTGCCCTCAGTGCTGGGCTCAAGCTGTGCAGGGCAGTGTAGGCAGGACGCAGCCAGGCTCTGCTCAGGGCTGGCCAAGGGCAGCACAAGGGGCACTGGGGGCAAGCTGCAGCAGAGGAGGTGGCAGGGGAAGAGGAGGGGAAGCTTTTTGGCTGTGAGGGTGGCAGAGGCCTGGAGCAGGCTGCCCAGAGAGGCTGTGGAGTCTCCTTTTCTGAAGCCATTCCAAACCCTCCTGAACGCATTCCTGTGTGCCCTGCTCTAGGTGCTCTGGCAGAGAGTTTGGACTGGATGATCTCTGGAGGTCTTTTCCAACCTCTAACATTCTGGGAACCTGATGATTAGGTGAAAGCCTTTGTCAGTGGGGGAGAATAGAATAGAGTAGAGTAGAATAGAGTAGAGTAGAATAGAGTAGAGTAGAATGGAGTAGAGTAGAATAGAATAGAGTAGAATAGAATATAATAGAATCAAGCAGGTTGGAAGAGACCTCCAAGCTCATCCAGTCCAACCTAGCACCCAGCCCTATCCAGTCAACCAGACCATGGCACTAAGTGCTTTTGGGGAGGATATGGAGATGGAGCAGAAGCAGCAGCAATGTGTATGTGTCCCTCCAGTAAAATCCTTGCTGTCGTTGTTAGTTGGAGAGTTCCATTGGTCTTCTGCAGGTCTGGGCATAAAGAGTTGCTTGAGAGTTTTATAGCAGTGTCTCTGGAGTCCCTGCCCTGGCAGAAAGCACAACCAGCCTGTGTTTGCACCCTGTGCTGTGCTGTAACACACTGCTCAGACTGAGGGATGAGAGGCTGAGCTGTCAATATGCAGAGGGCTGAGGATGAAGCTGAGTGCGCTGGAAGGTTGTGGAGCACAGAAGCACCCAATGTGATCAAAGATCACATTGGCTGCTTCTGTGCTCCACAACCTCCCTGGAGGTGTTCAAGGCCAGGTTGGATGAGAGGTGTCCCTGCCTGTGGCAGGGGGTTGGAACAGGCTGAGCTTTGAGGTCACTTCCAACCTAAACCATTCTGTGGTTCAACTTTGTGCCTCGTCTTGTCACTGGGCAGCACTGACCCTGTCCCCTGACATCCACCCGTTAAGTATTGATCAGCATTGAGAAGATCTCCCCCCCTCAGTCTTCTCTTCCTTCATTCAGGAAGGTCCTCTGCCAGTCAGACTGTGCTTTTAGAACATCTCTGAAAGAAATCAGAGGTTAGACATCATCAAGGATGTTAGAGGTTGGACTGGATGATCTTGGAGGTCTCTTCCAACCTGGTTGATTCTGTGAGGTTAACCTGAGCTCACTAAGCACCGGGACAGCTTTCTGGGGTTTGCTCTCTCATCCAAACCTTGCTCTGCCCTCTGCTGGCAGTTGGAGTCCTGAAAGCACAGCATCATCCCGGCTGGACCAGACCCCTGAGACCATCGGGTCCAACATTAACCCTGCTCTGCCAAGCTCACCACTAAACCGTATCCCCAAGCACCGCATCCAAACCAGCTTTGAACGCACCCAGGGATGGTGACTCCACCACCTCCCTGGGCAGCCTCTGCCAGTGTCTGACCACTCTTGCAGGGAAAAAAATGTTTCCTCATGTCCAGCCTCAACCTGCCCTGGTGTAACTTATAGAATCATAGAATCATAGAATGGTTTAGGTTGGAAGGGACCTCAAGGATCATCCAGCTCCAACCCCCTGCCATAGGCAGGGACACCTCCCCCTAGAGCAGGCTGCTCAAGGCCTCATCCAGCCTGGCCTTAAACACCTCCAGGGAGGAAGCATCCACAACCTCCCTGGGCAACCTGTGCCAGTGTCTCACCACCCTCACTGTAAAGAACTTCCTCCTAACATCCAGTCTAAATCTCCCCTCTTCCAGCTTAAACCCATTCCCCCTCGTCCTGACATTACCAGACCTTGTCAATAGTCCCTCCCCAGCCTTCCTGTAGGCTCCCTTCAGATACTGCAAAGCCACTCTAAGGTCTCCTCGAAGCCTTCTCTTCTCCAGGCTGCAGAGCCCCAACTCTCTCAGCCTGTCCTCATAGCAGAGGTGCTCCAGCCCTCTGAGCATCTTCGTGGCTCTCCTCTGGACCCGCTCCAGCAGTTCCATGTCCTTCTTGTGTTAGGGGCTCCAGAACTGCACACAGTACTCCAGGTGGGGTCTGAGGAGAGCAGAATAAAGGGGCAGAATCCCCTCCCTTGCCCTGCTGCCCACACTGCTCTTGCTGCAGCCCAGCACACGGTTGGCTGTCTGGGCTGCATGTGCAGCTATTCCCTCTTGATCTAGCCCTAATTAGCTGTGAGAAAAGACAAGCACCAACCTCTCTGCAGTGTCTTTTCAGGTAGTTGCAGAGAGCAATGAGGGCTCCCCTCAGCCTCCTCTTCTTCAAACTAAACAGCCCCAGCTCCTTCAGTTGCTCTTAAGGTTTATTCTCTTGTCCTTACACATTCCTTGAGACCATCAGGTCCAACCATTAACCCTACCCTACCACATTCAGCACTGAACCATGTTGCTAAGTGCCACATCTAAATGACCTTTAAACACACCCAGGGGTGGTGACTCCATCACCTCCCTGGGCAGCCTGTGCCAATGCTTGACCACTCTGGCAGTGGAAAACATTTCCTCATGTCCAGCCTAAACCTCCCCTGCTGCAGCTTGAGGCCATTCCCTCTTGTTCTATCACTAATTACGTCTGAGACCAGCAACTACCTCTTTGCATTGTCCTTTCAGGTAGTCATAGAGTGCAGTAACATCTCCCATTAGCCTCCTCTTCCTCACACTAAACAGTCCCAGTTCCCTCAGCTGCTCTTCATCATTATACTGGGAGGTGTCCCTGCCTGTGGCAGGGGGTTGGAACAGGATGATCATCGAGGTCACTTCCAACCTAAACCATTCTAGGATTCTCATTCTCCAGACCCTTCCTCAGCTTCCTTATCCTCCTCTGCACTCTCTCCAGCACCTCCACATCCCTCTTGTATTAGAATAGAATAGAATCAACCAGGTTGGAAGAGACCTCCAAGATCATCCAGTCCAACCTAGCACCCAGCCCTATCCAGCCAACCAGATTTGTATTGAGCTGTACCCAAACCTGAACACAGCACTCAAGGTGTGGCCTCACCAGTGCCAAGTACAGGGGGACAATTCCTGCCCTATCCTGCTGGACACAGCATTTCTAAGCCAGGCCAGGATGCCATTGGCTTTCTTGGCCACCTGGGCACACTGCCTGGCTCATGTTTTATTTTCATGGTGGAGCTGCCTGTGCCAGCTTGCTGCTTGCAGTCAGCCTTCCCAAACAAGAGTTTGAAATCCTGTCATTAATCACATTTCTCCCCAGAGGTAACTGCTGTGCCCATTGTGCTCATAACACACATTACCTGAACATGTGTAGTAAATAAGCTGGTTTGGCCTTAAATATATAATCCCAAGCTGCAAGAGTTGAAGCAGGCAATAGTTATTTTGTCCTTCAATGCTGTGTTTACTTTCTGGAGGGAAGCAAATGAAAATGCAATCCCAAGCTGCAGGATTTGAAGCAAGCAATAGTTATTTTTGTCCTTCAGATCTGTATTTTAACAAGGCCAAGTGCAGGGTTCTGCTCTTTGGCCACAACAACCCCAAGCAGCACTACAGGCTGGGGACAGAGTGGCTGAGAGCAGCCAGGAAGAAAAGGAGCTGGGGGTACTGGTGGATAGTAGGCTGAAGCTGAGGCAGCAGTGCCCAGGTGGGCAGCAGAGCCAATGGCATCCTGGGCTGGCTCAGGAGCAGTGTGGGCAGCAGGGCAAGGGAGGTTCTTCTGCCCACCCCTGTGCTCAGTACTGCTCAGGCCACCCCTGGAGTGCTGTGTCCAGTTGTGGGCTCCTCCATTGCAGAGAGATGTTGAGGTGCTGGAAGGTGTTTGGAGAAGGGCAGCAAGGCTGGGGAGGGGCCTGGAGCACAGCCCTGTGAGGAGAGGCTGAGGGAGCTGGGGGTGTGCAGCCTGCAGCAGAGGAGGCTCAGGGCAGAGCTCATTGCTGCCTGCAGCTCCCTGCAGGGAGGCTGTAGCCAGGTGGGGTTGGGCTCTGCTGCCAGGCAGCCAGCAGCAGAAGAAGGGGACACAGCCTGAAGCTGTGCCAGGGCAGGTCTAGGCTGGATGTTAGGAGGAAGTTGTTGGCAGAGAGAGTGATTGGCATTGGAATGGGCTGCCCAGGGAGGTGGTGGAGTGGCTGTGCCTGGAGGTGTTGAAGCCAAGCCTGGCTGGGGCACTTAGTGCCATGGTCTGGTTGGTTGGGCAGGGCTGGGTGCTAGGTTGGGCTGGATGAGCTTGGAGCTCTCTTCCATCCTGGTTGATGCTATTCTATTCTGTATCTGCTTTGTGAAGGCAGGCAAATTTCTGCCTCCTCTGTTTGCACCCAAGCTCCATCTCTTCTCTCTTTGGGCTCTTGATCCAGCTTGGTTTAACCTCCTCTGCTGATTCTAGCCTGTTTCATGCTGTTTTGACTTCCAGATGACTGAAACCCTTTTTCCAGTGGAGCTGAACAACAGGATTTCCCTTCAAAGCAGTTGCAAATCTTTGCCCTGGTTGCCTTACTGAGCCACCTCCTCCTGTTCTGTCCTCCCTGCTGGTCAAATCTGACAATAAATGGCAGTCAAGTGAACAGTAAGAGGGGTCTAGTGTGCAAGTGGGATGGGTCTTGGGTTCATAAGCAGATATCCTGGGAATCTCTGTATTTAACCCACAAATCCTTGTTGTCATTAGCCAGCTGGGAGCTATAATCAGAGTTTTCCACAGGCCTGGCTGCCATCGGGAAGTTGCTGTCTGTGTGCAGAGGAGGATTAGAGATGGTGTTTGAAGGTGCTGCCTGGGGCATAAGCAAGGTGGTGTTCTAATGGGGGACAGCTGAGACCTGCCTTTTTCACCAGTCACAAGGTGAGGCTGATTCTCAGCCTTCCTGCAGAGCTCTGCATTTTACAGAAGGCAAAACCCTTTGCTCCTGCAGACAGGATTCCCTCGGAGAGGAGCCTGCAGATGTGACTTTGGAGGAAGAGGGTGGAGGTCATAGAAGTTGGTCTGATAAAATGAACAACTCCAGCTCTTAGAGCAAGAGGGAAGAAGGCTCAATTACAACCCAGTAACTGAGCAGGGAGCCCAAATACTGATGGCAAAGGGTGTAAAATGTGCTGTGTGGTGTCGTTTGCACTGCAGCCCTGCTAAGACGCCAGGAGATGCTGAGAACAAAGAGAGAAAGGAGGGCACTGGAGGCCCTGCCAGCTGTTGTAGAGGATACCATCCTCTGGCCAGTCACTGGTGAGCTGTGGCATTCCAGAAGGTCCACCTAAGGTGCATGGAGCTGCCTGTTCCAGGGCAGGCAGACAGGTGACCCTGAGGCACCTCCTGTGTCCTGCTCCGCCTGCTCCCCTGCCTTCCTAAACTCAGCTTTTCGGTGGCTCCTGCTGTGCACAGAGCTGGAGTGTCTGGATCCGGGGACAGAACATCCTCAGGCAACCTCCTCCCAGACAAATTACCTGCTTTTAGGTGCCAACTTGAGGAGGAAGCAAAGTCTTTCCTACCTGGCAGAGAGGGTAGGAGGGCTGCTGCCTCTATAGCCTCAGCTAGCGCTAATTGCTGGTTGTTGAAAGGAGCTGGTGCGGTGCAGGTGGATTTCCTGGAGGCAAGGGAGCTGTGGGGCTGTGTCAAGCCATAGAATAGGAAGGCTGGGAGCTGTGGGGCTGTGTCAAGCTATAAAATAGGAAGGCTGGGAGCTGTGGGGCTGTGTCAAGCCACAGAATAGGAAGGCTGGGAGCTGTGGGGCTGTGTCAAGCTATAAAATAGGAAGGCTGGGAGCTGTGGGGCNCTGCCTCTATAGCCTCAGCTAGCGCTAATTGCTGGTTGTTGAAAGGAGCTGGTGCGGTGCAGGTGGATTTCCTGGAGGCAAGGGAGCTGTGGGGCTGTGTCAAGCCATAGAATAGGAAGGCTGGGAGCTGTGGGGCTGTGTCAAGCCATAGAATAGGAAGGCTGGGAGCTGTGGGGCTGTGTCAAGCCATAAAATAGGAAGGCTGAGACTCTACAGAGCATTAGGCTGAGAGCTGCTGACTGCTTTTACTGCTGAACTACCTTTTGTTTGTTTCTATTTTTTTAGCCATTAAAATGAGGTTATTGACAGAGCTGAATACTTGTTAATTGCCTCCTTGGGGGCTTTTCCCAAGGAGGTTTGAAGTTTTAAACCAAGCACCAACAGGATGCTTGTTTGCTCGGAGAAGAAGGGTCAGGCACTCAGGCTGAGGAGCAGCGCTGGCAGTTCAGCAGGAGGTAGGAGGCTACGCTGAAGATGGAACCAAACCCCAGCTTGTTAAGCTGCCCAAACAGAAGTGCAACATGGATTTTGTTGCTGGAGCTGTTACGTTCAGCAGCTGTGATTTATTTTTGATGGAAAGGTTTGGGTTTATGGTTTGTTTTATTTTGTTTATTTCAGTTTTCCTAACACTGTGTTGTTTTTTTTTTTTCCCCTTTCTGACTTCAGCCATTGATGGATTCCTGAAAACTGATGAAAGACAAAGACTGGCAAAGGAGAGAAGAGAAGAAAGGGAGAAATACCTTGGTAAGATAGCAGAAGATGGATGTATTATCTGTGTATACATATTAATAGGCTTAAGCTACTCATATGGCTTCTTTCTGAGGTGAATTTTGAATGTGGCTCAGTCTGTTCCTAACCTTTATTGTCTGTGTTATGACTTAATGAAATAAACCAATGAATGTTTTCTTTGATTTCCATTTAAGTGTTTAATACTCTCTAGTCCCTGCCTATGGCAGAGAGGTTGGAACTAAATGATCTTTAAGTTCCCAACCAACCTAAACCATTCAGTGAATCTATGGCTGGGTTTCACTTCCTTCTTTGCTCTGGAATGGAGGTTTATATCCAAGATACTGAGTGATCATGGCTTTGCTTCACTTCCTTCTTTGCTTTGGAATGGAGGTTTATATCCAAGATATTGGCTGATCATGGCTTTGTTTCACTTCCTTCTTTGCTTTGGAATGGAGGTTTATATCCAAGATATTGGCTGATCATGGCTTTGCTTCACTTTCCTCTTTGATTTGGAATGGAGGTTTATAGCCAAGATATTTGACTGATCATGGCTTTGCTTCACTTTCCTCTTTGATTTGGAATGGAGGTTTATAGCCAAGATATTTGACTGATCATGGCTTTGTTTCACTTCCTTTTTTGCTTTGGAATGGAGGTTTATATCCAAGATACTGAGTGATCATGGCTTTGCTTCACTTTCCTCTTTGCTTTGGAATGGAGGTTTATATCCAAGATATTGACTGATCATGGCTTTGCTTCACTTCCTTCTTTGATTTGCAATGTATAGATTCATAGAATCAATCGGGGTTGGAAGGGACCACAGGGATCAGACAGTTCCAACCCCCCTGCCATGCCCAGGGACACCCTACCCTAGAGCAGGCTGCACACAGCCTCAGCCAGCCTGGCCTCAAACACCTCCAGCCATGGGGCCTCAACCACCTCCCTGGGCAACCCATTCCAGCCTCTCACCACTCTCCTGCTCAACAACTTCCTCCTCATCTCCAGGCTGACTCTCCCCACCTCCAGCTTTGCTCCATTGCCCTCAGTCCTGCCACTCCCTGATATCCTGTAAAGTCCTTCACCAGCTTTTTTGTAGCCCCCTTCAGATCCTGAGAGGCCATATATAGGCCATATAGGTTTATATCCAAGATACTTGACTGGTTAGGGTATTGAGTTGTTAAGGATGGTATAAAGTGGATGCTTCTCCATACATTTAAATTTCTTCCTCCTTAAGAGATTCAGAGAAAATATAAAATGAATTTGCTTCCTGAATAGCTTAAGCATTGATTTTAGAGGCTTTAAAATAGTTGGGTTTAATCTTACAATACCTCCAGGAAAATATGGAGGAAACTGTTTACAAAGGCCTGCAGGGACAGGACAAGGGCAATGGTTTGAAATGAGAGCAGAGCAGATTGAGATTGGCTGTGAGGAACAAGTTCTGCACCATGAGTAGTGGAACACTGCAACAGGTTGCCCAGGCAGGTGGTTGGGGCCCCATGCCTGGAGATACTCAAGCAGAGGCTTGGCAGGGCTCTTGGCAACCTGATGTAATTGAGGATGTTCCTGCTGACTGCAGGGGGTTGGATCAGATGGCCTTTGGAGGTCCCTTCCAGCCCATTCTATGATTCTATAGATGTATCTGTGTGTGTGTATATATATATGTATGAATATATATATGTGTATGTGTATGGCACCAAGCATGTATGTGGTGTATGACACCAAGCTAGGAGCAGGTAGGAGAGCCCTGCAGAGGGACCTGGCCAGGCTGGATGGAAGGGCAGAGGCCAATGGGATGAGACTGAACAAGGCCAAGTGCAGGGTTCTGCACTTTGGCCACAACAACCCCAAGCAGCGCTACAGGCTGGGGACAGAGTGGCTGAGAGCAGCCAGGCAGAGAGGG
>WAAF01016387.1:40326-53629 GCA_013400475.1 Tricholaema leucomelas
CTGGAGGTGTTGAAGCCAAGCCTGGCTGGGGCACTTAGTGCCATGGTCTGGTTGGTTGGGCAGGGCTGGGTGCTAGGTTGGGCTGGCTGAGCTTGGAGCTCTCTTCCAACCTGGTTGCTTCTATGATGATTCTGTGCTGTGTGTGTATATATATTGTGTCTACATCTGTAAAGTATAAATAGATATCTAAACCCACCTAAAGCTGTGTCTGTGAATGTGTATAATGATATATAAGTATCTATAAAGGAAGGTGTCTGCACACTTGATTTCATGTCTGTATGGAATTGCTCAGCATGCTTTTGGATTTCATGGTTGGCCTTCTGGGCTGCCATCCACCACTGCTGGCTCATGTTGAGCTCTTCATCAGCTGACAGCCCCAAGTCCCCCTCCTCCACACTGCTCTCATAACCCAGCCTGTGTTTGTGCTTGGGATTGCCCCGGTCCACGTGCAGGACCTTGCACTTGGCCTTGTTGAACTCCATGAAGTTGGCTTGGGCACACCTCTCCAGCCTGTCCAAGTCTGTGTGGATGGATCCCTTCCCTCCACTGTGTCATCCACAGGCTTGCTGAGGGTGCCTCAATGCCACTGCCTATGTTGCTGACAGATGTTCAACAGCACTGATCCTAGTACTGACTCTGTTGTGTTATCAGTAACTTTTAAAGCAGGAGGAAAATGGCCTGAAGTGAAATGTCTTTTATTCTCTGCCTAAGCTGCTAGAGAACAGCAGATACTGGAGAAGGAGAGAAGAGCAAAGCTTCAGTATGAAAAGCAGATGGAGGAGCGCTGGAGAAAGCTGGAGGAGCAGAGGCAGAGGGAGGAGCAGAAGAGAGCAGCTGTTGAAGAAAAACGGAGACAGAAGCTTAAAGAGGAGGAGGTAAGGTCCACTCTGAGATGTATGGCAGAGGAACTCTGCATGGTAGCATCAAACATAGCTGAATATTCACATGCAGCAAATGCTGGTTTCTCTTTTTGGCCCAGAGACATGTGGGTGTTGCTTTTAGAGCTGCTACCACACAGCTTCACAGCTGGACAGACTCTGCTACTGCTACTACTACTACTTGTGCACTGAAAACATTTTCCACAGCTTTTTTTTTTTGTCTTGGCTTTGGGTGGCTGCTTTTGGTCTGATCCCCCAGAGCAGTCACCTTCTTGTGTTCACAGATGTGGGACTCTGTGAGGTCACAAAGCACCAGCTTTCCAGAAAGTAGCTCTTAAGAGATGACTCCTTCCATAAAATGGCAAGGGGGTTGTGTACTATCAAAGAATGTTGGGGGTAGGGATGGACCTCCAGAGATCATCCAGTCCAACTCCTCTGCCAGAGCAGGAGCACCTCAGGCAGGTCACATCCAGGTGGGTTTGCAATGTCTGCAGAGAAGGAGACTCCACAGCCTCTCTGGGCAGCCTGCTTCAGGCCTCTGCCACCCTCACAGAGAAGAAGTTTCCCCTCCTGTTTCCCTGGCACCTCCTCTGCTGCAGCTTGCCCCCAGTGCCCCTTGTGCTGCCCTTGGCCAGCCCTGAGCAGAGCCTGGCTGCGTCCTGCCCACACTGCCCTGCACAGCTTGAGCCCAGCACTGAGGGCAGCCCTCAGGCTGCTCTGCTGCCAGCTGCCAGCCCCAGCTGCCTCAGCCTGGCCTCACAGGAGATCTTCACTGCCTCCAGCAACACTGGGGCTCTGTGCTGGACTCTCTCAAGCATTTCCCTGAGCTCCTTCCTGATCTGAGTGGCCCAGAACTGGACACAATATTCCAGATGTGGCCTCCCCAGGGCAGAGTATAGGAGCAGAAGAGCCTCTCTTGACCTACTCACTACAGCCCTTCTCATCCACCCCACAACACCCTTGGCCTTCTTGGCCACAAGAACACATTGCTGGCTCATGGTCATCCTCCTGTCCACCAACCCCCCCAGTTTGCTTATGCTGTTCTCCAACAGCTCAGTCCCCAACCTATCCTGGCCCATGAGGTTGTTCTTTCCCAGATGCCAGACTCTACCCTTGCCTTTGCTGTATTTCACTCAGTTTCTCTCCACCCAACTCTCAGCCTGTCCAGCTCTGGCTGAATGGCAGCACAGCCTTAGGTGTCTCAGCCACTGCTCCCAGCTTGGTGTCATAAGCAAACTTGCTGGCAGTGCCCTCTGTGTCCTCATCCAGGTCATTGTGAATTTACTGAACAGCTCACGAGACTGAACTGATGAATTTGGGTTTCCTCCTCAAATCAGAAGTGAAGTGTCTAAGCTGGTTTAAAACTCTAGCACAGAAGAGATTCCTTTTTGATGTTGTGAGCCTGATTCCTGCTGCAGATCTCTGAGTGCTCTGTGTGTGTCTTGCTCTTCATGACACCCTGCAGAAAACAGCAGCACTGCTGCTGCTGCAGCTGATAAAGAATTAATGATGTTGGAAAAATGGGGCAGTGGTTTAAAGAGAGAAATTAAAGGAGTTTCCCTAGTTCCTAGAGATAAAGGCTCTGGAACTCTGCAGTTCTTCTTTCAGCTGTCACATTCTGGTTGTGGCTCTGCAGAAGACCTGACAATTAATTTTGCAATGTTTTGCCATGTGTTTGATTTCAAATTTTGCTAAGGAGGATGACAAAAATGACAGCAAAGGGTAGGAGATCTCCCTCCATCGTTGACCTGACCTGCTTCTTCCTCAGGATTTCCTGCTGGGATCATCTTTTGTAGCTAAGGAAAGTTGATTCCTTTTATGAGGGTCGTAAGGGAAAGCAGCAAGTACAAAAACTTCCTAAACCCTGGGCTCAGAATTGGCACCAAAGAGGGGTGCAGGGAGTGGGAGGGGTGTGGGCAAAGTGAGCAGCTGCCTGCTTCTTCTGTCTGTGTGGTATTGCAGCACTGGAGAAATCATAGAATAGAGTAGAATAGAATAGAATCAACCAGGTTGGAAGAGAGCTCCAAGCTCATCCAGTCCAACCTAGCACCCAGCCCTGCCCAATCAACCAGACCATGGCACTAAGTGCCCCAGCCAGGTTTGGCTTCAACACCTCCAGCCATGGGGACTCCACCACCTCCCTGGGCAGCCCATTCCAATGCCAATCACTCTCTCTGCCAACAACTTCCTCCTAACATCCAGCCTAGACCTGCCCTGGNCTTCTGTGATTCTATGAGCACAGAGTGATGTTTCTCCCAAGCATGAGCAAGGCTGTTGCAGCTCCCCAGTACCCTGTGCATGTGATGGGAGGCTCCTCTCGTGCTGAGAGAAAGGCTTGCTCCCAGCTGTTTGCTTAGAACATAGAATCAGCCAGGCTGGAAGAGAGCTCCAAGCTCATCCAGTCCAACCTATCCACCAGTCTTATCCAGTCAACCAGACCATGGCACTAAGTGCCCCAGCCAGGCTTTGCTTCAACACCTCCAGGGGCAGCTTGAACACCTCCAGGGGTAAGGCAGGGTGAGCAGGACAGGAGGGGATGCTTTTGTTTGAGGGTGTTTTAGATCTGATGGGAAGGAAAATGTAGGAGCCAGTGAAAACTGGGAGGCTACATAGGGGGAGTAATTTGTAGAAGAGAGGAGGATGAGGGAAGAAGGAAACTGAGAGGAGGAGATACCACCACCACCTCCTGGCTTCCATTCAGTTATTTTTCACTCCCTCATTTCCCAGATTCCACTTGAGCTCTACTAAAGGATCTGCCAAATCCCTTTCCCCCAGCTCTTTGACAAGCTTTTCAAACCCTCTATGTGTAGTAGCAGCAGAGGTCTGAATAAGGATGGCGATGAAGTTACAACTCCCTGGGCATTGCAAGTTACTCACTGCTCCTGAGTCATTCTGGGCATTTGAGACCTTCTTTACTGGAAAAGCTCTGAACCAGCATTTCCCACACTTGTGCTTGCAGCCAGGGCCTGCCCTGGCCCGTGTAGTGCAGCAGATCTTCAGTGTTTCTCCATTCCATACTGGTTTACACTGGGTAGGGACTGGACCACCCATTCTTTGGCACTTCAGATAGATGAGGAGTGAGTAAAGAGAGATTTTCTTCCTTGCTCAGTGCCTTAGGGCTTGTCTTCAAGCCTCTTGTCCTTGCCTTTTGACACAGCAGAAGGCAGTGCACAGCTGTGATAGGAACAGGTGGCATCTGTAAGAGCTGGAGAGAGATGAATGGCTCTTAAACTGGGGCTTGTTTGCTTCCTACAGCAAAGCATCCTCTGCTTGGCTACTTTGCATGCAAAGGACTTCTCCAAGAGGAGGTGATTAAAGCTTAGTTTTGCTTACTTGTGTCCTGTACAGTGCCAGGGGAAGGTTGGTAGCTTTAAAGTTGGTGTTGATGCAAATGGAGGTGTTGTGGTTGAGTAGTTCTCTGAGGGGCTTGTTGCTGAGCACAGGGGAAGGCTGTCCAGTTCCTCCCAAATCAAGTAAACATGCATGAGAATCATCCTGTCCTCATACATTGAGTCTTTTGTTATCTGTAGACCTCTTCCTTCCAGGTTACTTTTAAAGCTGTCCACTTCTCTTAGTAGATGTCTCTGAGCCTTGAGGAAGAATAGAATAGAATAGAATAGAATAGAATAGACCAGGTTGGAAGAGACCTCCAAGATCATCCAGTCCAACCTAGCACCCAGCCCTATCCAATCAACCAGACCATGGCACTAAGTGCCTCATCCAGGCTTTGCTTGAACACCTCCAGGGACAGTGACTCCACCACCTCCCTGGGCAGCCCATTCCAATGCCAATCACTCTCTCTGGGAAGAACTTCCTCCTAACATCCAGCCTGTACCTGCCCTGGCACAACTTCAGACTGTGTCCCCTTGTTCTGTTGCTGCTTGCCTGGCAGCAGAGCCCAACCCCACCTGGCTACAGCCTCCCTTCAGGTAGTTGTAGACAGCAATAAGGTCTGCCCTGAGCCTCTTCTTCTCCAAGCTAAACAATCTCAGCTCCCTCAGCCTCTCCTCATAGGGTTTGTGTTCCAGGCCCCTCACCAGCTTTGTTGCCCTTCTCTGGACACCTTCCAGCACCTCAACATCTCTCTTGAGTTGAGGAGCCCAGAACTGGACACAGCACTCAAGGTGTGGCCTCACCAGTGTTGAGTACAGCCACACCTTGAGGAAGGAAGTGTGGTGGTGTTCAACAGAGTCATAGAATGTTTTGGGTTGGAAGGGACCTCCAAAGGACATCCAGTCCAACCCCTCTGCAGCCAGCAGGGACATCCTCCAGCCAAGCAGGTTGCTCACAGCCTTGTCCAGCCTTGCCTTGAAGATTTTCAGGGATGGGGACTCAACTACCTCCCTGGCAACCTGTTGCAGTGTTCACCACTCTCATAGCAGAGAAGTTTTTCATTTAAGTCAGTGGTCAGTGGCCACACTTCAGACCATAGAATGGTTTAGATTAGAAGGGACCTCCAGTCCAACTCCCTGGCAGCCAGCAGGGACATCCTCCACCAGGTCACCTTGCTCAGAGCCTTGTCCAGCCTCACCTTGAATGTCTCCTGGGATGTGGCCTCAACTCCCTCCTTGGGCAACCTGTGGCAGTGTTGCAGTAGCCTCCTGCTGCAGAGCTTGTTCCTCACATCCAAGCTCAGTCTGCTCTGCTGTCATTGCAAACCATTGCCATCATCCTGTCCCTGCAGGCCTTTGCAAAGAGTCCCTCTGCAGCCTGCTTGCAGCCCCTGCAGGTACAGGCAGGCTGCTCTTAGGTCTGCCTGGAGCCTTCTCTTCTCCAGGCTGCACACCCCCAGCTCCCTCAGCCTGTCTTCTTGGCAGAGGTGTTCCAGCCCCTTGATCATTTTCATGTCCCTCCTCTGGACCTTCTCCATCAGGTCCACATCCTTCCTGTGTTGAGGGCTCCAGAGCTGGATGCAGCACTGCAGGTGTGGTCTCAGCAGAGCCAAATGGCAGAATCACCTCTCTCCATCTCTGGCCACGCTGCATGTGATGCAGGTTGCCACTCACCTTGTGGGCTGCAAGCTCCACACATTGCTTCTTAATGTGTTCTTCAGATGAAAACTAACAGAGCTCTTCTGTTGCTGTGTGGAAGAGCCACTCAAAAGATGATGCCAGCTGATGATAGCAGGAAGCAGTGAGCTTGCGGTGCCGGTAGATACCTAAAGTGAAGAGGAGGAGGTTTTGTGGTCTTTTTAAGCTGTTTATATTGCATAAATAAGGGGGAAAAATGGTTTAGAATTGCTTGCACAGATATATTGAAGTCCTAATATTTGTCAAATGAACATTCCCTCTTTTTTTTTTTTGGTCACATCTGTGCTATTTTTTTGCATAGAGAAAAACGAAGTTGAATTACTTCTACCCTCACTGCTGGGTTTTACAGTCTCACAGCCTCACAGTATCACCAAGGTTGGAAGAGACCTCACAGATCATCAAGTCCAAGCTGTCACCACAGAGCTCAAGGCTAGACCATGGCACCAAGTGCCACGTCCAATCCTGCCTTGAACAGCTCCAGGGACGGCGACTCCACCACCTCCCTGGGCAGCCCATTCCAGTGTCCAATGACTCTCTCAGTGCAGAACTTTCTCCTCACCTCGAGCCTAAACCTCCCCTGGCACAGCCTGAGGCTGTGTCCTCTTGTTCTGGTGCTGGCTGCCTGAGAGAAGAGAGCAACCTCCTCCTGGCCACAACCACCCCTCAGGTAGTTGTAGACAGCAATAAGGTCTGCCCTGAGCCTCCTCTTCTCCAGGCTAAACAATCCCAGCTCCCTCAGCCTCTCCTCGTAGGGCTGTGCTCGAGGCCTCTCCCCAGCCTCGTTGCCCTTCTCTGGACACGTTCAAGCATCTCAATGTCCCTCTTAAACTGGGGGGCCCAGAACTGGACACAGTACTCAAGGTGTGGTCTAACCAGTGCAGAGTACAGGGGCAGAATGACCTCCCTGCTCCTGCTGGCCACACCATTCCTGATGCAGGCCAGGATGCCATTGGCTCTCTTGGCCACCTGGGCACACTGCTGGCTCATGTTCAGGCGGGTATCAATCAGCACCCCCAGATCCCTCTCTGTCTGGCTGCTCTCCAGCCACTCCGACCCCAGCCTGTATCTCTGCATGGGGTTGTTGTGGCCAAAGTGCAGCCCCTGGCACTTGGAGCCATTGAATGCCATCCTCTTGGACTCTGCCCATCTGTCCAGGCAGTCAAGGTCCCGCTGCAGAGCCCTTCTGCCCTCCAACCCAGCCACATCAGCCCCCAGCTTGGTGTCATCTGCAAACTTGCTGATGACTGACTCAATGCCCTCATCCAGATCATCTATGAAGATGTTAAAGAGGATGGGGCCCAGCACTGACCCTTGAGGGACACCACTAGTGACAGCTGCCAGCTGGATGTGGCACCATTCACCACCACTCTCTGGGCTCGGCCCTCCAGCCAGTTCCTCACCCAGCACAGAGTGTTGCCATCCAAGCCGCGGGCTGACAGCTTTAGGTTTGTTTGGGGTCGTTTTGGTTCCTGTTTGTTTGTTTTCTAATTGAAGCAGTGCAAATGTTTGTTCTGTGGCTTGGTTTGAGGAAAAGCTGGCTGAGTGGAAGGTCACTTGTAAATCTTGGATGCAAGCAGTAGATGGCTCTCTTTTTATTGCTTTACTCAAGCTTGTAGGTTAGGGGGTTTGTGGCAGCTCAGAGTATTTCTTTACAGCTGGTAGGAGTTCCCAGCTGAGGGTCACAAGGATTAGTCTGATGTGGTTTTATGGAGGTGCTTTGTCTGTAAGGTAGACAGGAAGGGTTCTGCACACTGTTTGCTGATCAATTCACAGATTGCATTGGGTTGGGAGAGGCCCTCAAAGGGTATCTTGTCCAATCTCCCTGCAGGCAGCAGGGACACCTCCAGCTAGACTTGTTCTGCTGGGAGGTGTCCCTGCCTACGGTGTGGGGTTGAAACTAGATGATCTTTGAGGTCCCTTCCAACCTAAACTGTTCTGTGATTCTATCTAGATCAGGCTGCCCAGGGACACATCCAGACTGACCTTGAATGTTTCCAGGGATGTGGCCTCAGCCACATCCCTGGGCAGCCTGTTCCAGTATTTCACCACTTCCACTGTGCAGAACTTCTTCCTGATGCCCAACCTAACTCTGCCCTGCTCCAGTTTGAAACCATTGCCCTTCATTCTGTCACCTCAAGATCAGTCCCTCCCAAGCCTTCCTGTAGGTCCCCTTCAGATATGAAACGTAGCTCTAAGGTCTCCCTGGAGCCTTCTCCAGGCTGAGCAGCCCCAATTCTTTCAGATTGTCTTTTCAGGAGAGGTTCTCCAGCCCTGTGATCATCTTTGTGGCCTCCTCTGGACCTGCTCCAGCACATCCATATCTGCCTTGTGTTAGGGGTCCCCGGGGTGGACACAGCACTCCAGGTGAGGTCTGCCCAGAGCAGAGAGGTGCAATCACCTCTCTTCATCTCTGGCCACGCTGCTTTTGATGCAGCCCAGGCTGCCATTTGCCTTCTGGGCTGCAAGCTCACACTGTTGGCTCATGGAATCATAAAATGTCAGGGGGCTGGAAGGGACCTTGAAAGATCTTCTGGTCCAGCCTCCCTGCCAGAGCAGGATCACCTAGAGCAGATCACCCAGCTTCTTGTCCACCAGCACCCCCCAGATGCTTTCCTGCAGGGCTGCTATCAATCCCATCATCCCCCAGCCTCTACTGATACCAAGGGTTGCCCCAGCCTAGCTGCAGGACCTTGCACTTAGCCTAACTGAACCTCATGAGATTCTCCTCAGCTCATCTCTGCTGCCGTTCCAGGCCCCTCAGCCTTGGCAACTGCACCACTCAGCTTGGTGCCATCAGCAAACTTGCTGAGGGTGCCCTTGATCTTTCTGTCTGGATCATTGATGAAGATGCTTTCAGTATCTTAAGGGAGCCTAAAAGAAAGCTGGGGAAGGACTTTTTAGGCTGTCAGGTAGTGATAGGACTGGGGGGGAATGGAACAAAGCTGGAAATGGGGAGATTCAGGCTGGATGTTAGGAAGAAGTTCTTCAGCATGAGGATGGTGAGAGCCTGGAAGGGGTTGCCTGGGGGGGTGGTGGAAGCCTCTTCCCTGGAGGTGTTTAAGGCCAGGCTGAATGAGGCTGTGGGCAGCCTGCTCTAGTGTGAGGTGTCCCTGCCCATGGCAAGGGGGTTGGAACTGGATGATCCTTGTAGTCGCTGTGGCCAGGCTGGATGAGGCTCTAGACAGCCTGATCTAGTGTGAGGTGTCCCTGCCTATGGCAAGGGGGGGTTGCAACTGGCTGATCCTTGTGGTCCCTTCCAACCCTGACTGATTCTGTGCTGAGCAGGACTGGTCCCAATACAGGCCCTTGAGGTACACCACTTGTCACCCATCTCCATCTGGACATCAAACCATTCACCACTACCCTTTTGGATGTGCTCATCCACAACCAGTTCCTGATCTGCTGGACAGTCTGCTCATCAAATCCATATCTCTCCAGCTCAGAGAGAAAAGATTAAGGATTGCTTTATCTTTAGTTTTCACCACAGACCAAGTTATTAGTGTATGAGGTGTTCATGAGCTTCTGTGTGCTGTTTTCTTTGACTTCTCAGTTTTGTTTTAACTTGAAAATGGTAGAGAACATTTTCATTTGTGGAGAAGGGAAGCCTTCATCTTGTTCTTTATCTAAGTTCTATCTGCAGGGTTTCAGGAGGTTTCATACTTATGCTCTGCAATGATTTAATGAAAGGCTCATTGCAAGTGAAAATGAATGATCCTCTCTCCATCATGTAACTGAAGGTTTCAACCTCAGGTTGTAGGTGGGATGGGCTTTCAAATATGTATGAAAATGAATTCATTTCATCTAGCCCATCTTGCATTTTAGCCTTAAGGTGGTAGAAGTGTGTTCTGTGCTTAGCAGGCTACAAAATGCTGCTGCTGCTCCTTAGAATCATAGAATGGTTTAGGTTGGAAGGGACCCCAAGGATCATCCAGCTCCAACCCCCTGCCATAGGCAGGGACACCTCCCACTAGAGCAGGCTGCTCAAGGCCTCATCCAGCCTGGCCTTAAACACCTCCAGGGAGGAAGCATCCACAACCTCCCTGGGCAACCTGTGCCAGTGTCTTACCACCCTCACTGTAAAGAACTTCCTCCTAACATCCAGTCTAAATCTCCCCTCTGCCAGCTTAAACCCATTCCCCCTCGTCCTGACATTCCCAGACCTTGTCAATAGTCCCTCCCCAGCCTTTCTGTAGGCTCCCTTCAGGTACTGCAAAGCCACTCTAAGGTCTCCTGGAAGCCTTCTCTTCTCCAGGCTGCAGAGCCCCAACTCTCTCAGCCTGTCCTTGCTACAAGCAGCATTAGAACAGAAAAAAAAACCCAACTAACATACACAGATCACCTGGAGAATTGAAACATGACTGCTTTTTTGGTTGATGTGTAACTATATTCATTAGATCATAGACTCATAGAATGGTTTAAGTTGGAAGGGACCTCAAGGGTCATCCAGTTCCAACTCCTTGCCATAGGCAGAGACAGCTCCCACTAGGCTTCTGATTCATAGACTCATAGAATGGCTTAGGTTGGAAGGGACCTCAAGGATCATACAGTTCCAAGCCCCTGCCATAGGCAGGGACAGCTCCCACTAGACCTCTGATTCATAGACTCAGAATGGTTTAGGTTGGAAGTGACCTCAAAGCTCAGCCAGTTCCAACCCTCCTGCCGTAAGCAGGGACACCTCCCACTAGAACAGGTCGTTCAAGGCCTCATCCAACCTGGTTCTGAACACCTCCAGGGAGGTTGTGCAGCACAGAATCACCCAATGTGATCAAAGATCACATTGGGTGATTCTGTGCTGCACAGCCTCCCTGGGCAACCTGTGCCAGTGTCTCACCACCCTCACTGCAAAGAACTGCTTCCTAACATCCAGTTTCAATCTCCCCTCTGCCAGTTCAAACCCATTCCCCCTCATCCTGACATTCCCAGACCTTGTCAGTAGTCCCTCTCCAGCCTTCCTGTAGGCTCCCTTCAGATACTGGAAGGCCACTCCAAGGTTTCCTCGAAGCCTTCTCTTCTCCAGGCTGCACAGCCCCAACTCTCTCAGCCTGGCCTCATAGCAGAGCTGCTGCAGCCCTCTCAGCATCTTGGTGGCCTGCTCTGGATTGGCTCCAACAGTTCCATGTCCTGCTTGGGTTAGGGGCTCCAGAATTACACCCAGGACTCCAGGGTGCTGTGGAAATAAGATATGGAATAAAAGAATGTGACCAAGTGTGTGATTTAACAAGAACTGGGAAGATGCCTTACACAGGGTCCTGGAGAGGTGCATTAAGTCAAAATATTGGGGGGAAATAGTGACAGTAAATAAGCAGGATGCAGAGAACTGGGGGCAAAATAGGAGATGTGGTTTGGAAAAACCTTAGTCCAAGAGAGGGACTCAAAGAGAATGAAATTCATGTTAGGAGGTGGAGAGTGAAAAGCAAGAAGTGTGGAGGTGAGGTGCCAAGCCAGCACACTCAAGTTTTACAGGTGAAAACTGCATTTTCAAGTCTGAAATAAGGAAAAGTGTAACAAGCTAAACCTGAGGGGAGTGACTTTGGATTCTGGAGACTGAAATACTGCTGTCTTTTCACCCCCAAAGTAGAGACAGGAGGTCATAGGGTGCTGAAAACCGTGGGGGGTTTTATGTGCTGTTGCAGTCTTGAGCTTTGTGATGCTTCTTGGTTTTGCTCTATAGGGAGAAGGAGGAGGAGGAGGAGGAAAAGAGGCAGGGCACATATTTGCTGCCTGGACACTGATGACAGTGACTAGACAGAAGGGAGACAAAAAAGGGGAGGGAGGGTGGGGAAGCAGCTGCCTGCTTTCAGTGGGCTTTGCATGCCAGACCCTGAGCTAAAGACATAGAAGGCAGACAAAGCTGCAGCGAGAGCTAAACTGCTTCCTAGGCATGGCAGTAGGAATTGTAACAGCAGGCCAAAAGGTAACAGGGACAGGAGAGCTGGGAAGAACAGAAAGGATGTCTAAGAACTGGCTTTTTCCACTCTCTGTGCAGGGGGTGTTATAATGGAAGGCTTTATCATACCAGTGACGGGTAATAAGAGAACTTAAAAGGTAGTGGCTTGCTGCTGGAATTGGTGGATGCTTGGTAGCAGGCTTGGATGAGGTGGGAAAACTGAGGTCAGAAATAAATGAATGGAAGTCCTGGTAATAGGAGAGATTCTTCCCAGACGTGGAAGTACATTGCAGATGGTGATGAGAGGCCATTTGGCATTGTAGAAAGGCAGTGACCACAGGCAGAGGCTCAGGAAGGTAGCACCAAGTGTACAGGTGTGTGAATTCAAGTTCCAGGCATGGTAGTTACTGCAGGTGCCTGGTGTTGGGGTCTGGTCTGCCTGGAATGTTCCATCAGAAACAGCAGACTCAGGATCAGTGAAGGAGGAGACCTTCTTGAACAGAATCTGGAATATCTTAGAGAAGGGGATAGGAAACCTGGGCCAAATTCATGAATCAGCAGCAGAAAGTGATCTGGTCAAGAGATGCAGGAGAGGTTTTCACACAGTTGATCTCAGCTACCAAAAGTTATTGGAGATAAAGCAGGGGATTGGTAGAAGTAAAAGGAGCTATGATGTAGTCACAGAAGTCTCACGGGATCAAGAGTTTGGAGTGGATAGAGAAGGAGTTTTATACTAGACCAAGATGTGGCAAGGGTAGCAGTGAATAGGATCAAGATTACTACCAGGATCAGAAGGCCAAAGTCCATTGTGGCAGGAGGTGAAGGCAGCAAGAGTGGGCTCATCTTTCACACTAGGGTCTGGGCTGCAGAAATGTAAGGATGGAGATGTTCCCAGATGTGAATGAGAGGTACTGGGAGGAGGAAAGGAAGAGGGTGGGTGGTAGGTGATGGACTGGTGGCTGGAGAAGCACCAGGTTATATCTGCTTGAAAGGAGGAAGAGAAAAACTGCAGAGATGGTTGTCCCAGTAAAGCACTGAGAAACTAACAGAGGGTGGAGGTAGGAAGAAGATGGAGTTGGAGGTCCCTGAGTAAGAGGAAGTGGTGGAGAAGGTAATAAGGTGACCACACAGAGCTGTAAGCTAGTGCAGGATTTGGGGAAGGAAAGAAATCTCCTCCTTGTTCTTCCCCATCGGAAAATCCTGACTCATCAAGCCATAGAGGAAGGTGGGTGTGGAGGGGGGGAAAAAATACATCTCAGAACAGTCTGATCTGAGCTTGCACTAAGATAAGAGGAAAAAACAGAGAAATCAGAAGCTCTTCAATGCTGAGATTGTGAAGAACATAGTGGAGGAAAGGAGGGAGGGCCAGTGGAAATGAATAAATAAGTGGAGCATCCTGCAAAGTAACCTACTTTGGGTCTGAAGTGATCGTTTCTCTGCGTGGCTAGGAGGAGCCACTGGCATTGCAGCAGTTTAGCTGTGCTCAGAAAGGGATGGAGGGCGGGGGG
>WAAF01016388.1:0-68303 GCA_013400475.1 Tricholaema leucomelas
CTTGCTGAGGGTGCAGTCAGTGCCTCTGTCCCTTTCACAGGGTTCAGATTTTCTTTAAGATTTCTGCAAATTTCATCAATGTTGTAATTTGCTGTAAGAGAATCACTACTGGTGATTCTTAGGACACTCTAATTCCTTAGACTTACATATGGACAGCATGTATAATCATATAAACACTTTGTGTAACATCTCTTCCCACGACAGTTGATAATTAAGCCTGCTAAAATAGGGAGTTCGTGAAAACATGTTGTGCTGTTAGCTTTACCTCTGTATCATGCAGAAGTCTAGACAAAACAATAACATGTTTCATTTTAGCTTGTTTGTAGGGATTTGTCTGAATCCTAAGGAGGCTGTACTTCTTTTTCCTTCCCTGTCTCCTGTTTCTCTTCATCAAATATGTTTGGTTTCTTTTCTGGAACTTGAAGTCTCTTTGGTTTCATTTCTTTTGTGGTTTGTCTTCTGTGTCCTGTCTGATCGTTAGTCAGGTAGATGCTGCCTGTTTTTCTCAGTTACCAGTCTGTATGAACAATCTGGATGGTTACTGACTGTGTCTCAGCAAGTCCACAGACAAGTGAGGGACCACTGAATTGATTGTAGCCAGGAATCTTTTTGTAAAGGGATGTGACAAGAGAACAAGCAACAAGTCACATGCAAATTCAAAACTGGATTTGTATTCTCATGCAAAATGAGGAGCTAATGAACTTGGAATGTATGGTTTGACCTCACAGCGTTGGGTTAATGGTTGAACTTAAAGGACTCTTCCAAACAAAATGATTCGGTTCTGTGTTATGCTCTATGTTCTTGTGATTACAGCTCAAAATTACAGTGTTACCAGTCTTGCCTAATTGGCTTTTGGATTGCCATCCTTTGGTTCGTGATGTGTTTAAGAGCTGAGAACCAAGCAATAGGGTAGCATCAGCTAAAATAGTGGGATGGTGATATGATTCAGATAATCATAACAGGCTGTCTGTGATAACAGAAATGGTTCCATGGGAGAGGCAGTTAATCTTCCAGAATACCAGGCATTGTGTAAGTGTGTTTTGACCCAGGAATTGCAGAGATGTTCAGATGGCTCAAAAGTGTTGTGCTGGTATTGTGATAGTAAATAATTAACATCAGATTCTGCATTTACCTGTAGTATTTAAAGATGAATGCTATTGTTTCATTTACCAACATACAGAAGCTATAATTTGTTTGTTCTTTTGTTTAGTTTGACTCTAGCAGAGTATCACGAGCAAGAAGAAATTTTCAAACTTCGGTTAGGACATCTCAAAAAGGTAATTTAAAAAAAAAAATTAATTTTCTACCTTGACTAAAAATGTAGAAATTAGTACTGTCAGAATGACAAAGAGGGCTTGTTGAGAGCTATCTGATTAGAAAGCATAATACTAAAAGCGCTTTTAAATTTTATGTCTAATAATAGCTCTTACTTTTTTGAAGGTTTGGGTTGTTGGTTTTTTTTTTTTGGTACAACTTACCATGAGTAATGAGGTAATTATGATATTAATAAACTCTTGTTTATTGAAGAACAAAGAATGAGGAATAACCTGTGAAAAGTAATGACAGTTGAAGCAGGCAGAAATATCCCAAAGTGCAAAAGGAGAGTACCTTTATTTGCTGAGCAGTAGTTCTTGAGGTGGTCAGTTGTAACAGGTCACAGTGTTTCTTCCCTTTGAAATGCTGCAGGATTTTCAGGCCTGTTCTCCTCAAATGTTTGAGTCACCTGTTACAGATTCCACTATAACAAACTGAGCTGGACGCCTTGAGAACACAGATGCTATTTTTAAAGAATACAATAAGAGAGTACTTGAGCCTGTGGTAGGGAATCTGCCTATAAACTTGTTGGCACTAGTGAGGTAGACTGCCCACCTATTTCTTCATTGTTAATGCTTTAAAAGTAGCACCAGCTTCACAGAATTCTCTTAGGAAAGTGTGTTTGGCTTTTCCCAGGCTTTTGTTTTTTTAGTTTCAAGTGGAAATCTGATGTGCAGCGATGAAAACTTCTACAAAGTTGTTAAATGTCTGCATTTTTTTTCTTTCACCTTGAGTGTTAACGCTGGAGTACTTTATATAAAAAGGAACTTCCTTGACTAAATGCCAGAGGGAAAACAAATGCTGTTTCTTAGCAAATCATGCTAAGCCTGCTCTAGTGGGAGGTGTCCCTGCCTATGGCGGGGGGTTGGAGCTGGATGATCCTTGAGGTCCCTTCCAACCTAAACCATTCTATGATTCTATGTTTGAATGTGTCTGGAAATAATAATAAAAATACATACTTGCATTTTAATTCTTATATTTGACACAGATTTTGTCATTAAAAAAAACATTTCACTGTCTTTTTACGTGGCTATATTTCTTCCTCAGTATTTCTTTACTGGTTACCTTTTTACCTATGTATTTTTTTTTTAACTTGCCTTTTGTCTACGCTGTGTTACTGTCTTCTCCTCTTCCATTTCGATCTCCAAATGCTTTCCTGGTGCTCTTATTTTTGGTGTCCTGTCCATGCTGCTACCACCAGTTCTCTTTTCCTTCTGCTCCCCAGGAAATTCTTTTCCAGCTAGCAGCTTTGGTCCTGGAGAGGGGCTCTTGTTTTCTCACTTCCTTTTATATAGCAGTGACCTGAGGCAGCTAAGCTGGCTCATTCTCACTTAAAGGTATTCACAGCCAGAGTGTCCTAAATAACAGCTGGAAACAATGCAACCAGCCAGTTCTCTTTGGACTAACACTGGCCTATGAACCACATTTTGAGAACCGCTGAATTGCATAATATATGAATAAAAAAGCCCCAAAGAGGCATAACTGATGGATTTATTTTTTCTTTTTTGTCAGCCTTTGGGAAGAACATCAGCAATTGTGTGTGTATAAGTGTGTGGCCTTTTGTGGGGAGAGAAGGGCTGGAATTCTTTGTAAAGGACTCTTGGGTTATGAGGAACCACGTATCGTTTCAGGGTATTTAACAGAGAACTGCAGATGAGTCTAAATGTATAAAAAAGAGTTTAACATTGAATGAACAGGGGGAAAAACTTCCTTGACACTGTGTGAGGAAAAACAAATGGTCCACGCAGATCTCCTAGCAGATTGATGTTACTTAGTCCAGCTTTTAAACCGTGAGGAATTTGATTCCTGTTTTCTGAATGGAGGTTCATGTAGTGTCTTGGTTAGGGCTGGGAGTTTTTTTCCTTTAGCTTAGGGGGATATCCACTGAAATTACCTAGTCTGAGCTCTTCAACTCATTGGAAATGTGGTCATTTAATGTATGCTTCAGATTATATAAATACTTTTGTTCTTTTAGGGTGTAGGTTTATGATATACAGTATTTGGAAATACCAGCTTTACAGCGTTCTCTCTCTCTTCCACTGGCTTCTGCCTTGACTTGTTGCCCTTTGCTTTTGTCACTACCACCAGGTTGTACAATCACAGTATAAATTGGATTGGAAAACAGATCTGGTTTCTTTCAAAACTCAAATATGTATCTTTTTGTAAGGCTTGTTTGTTTTGGTTTAAAAAAAAAATTAGTTTTCAATTTTGCTTTTCACCGTGTGAAAGCTGTAAAAGAGCCTGTGCCAAAATAACAAAGAATTATGTGGGGCATTGCTTTCATGGGCACTGCTACACACGTATCAGATACTAGACCTTCTTTTTTATCTGCTGGAATAAATCCATAATTGTGAGCTTTCTGGAATGAACTGATTTTGTATCCTCTTTACTTAAACTTTCAAATGCTAGAGATTCTAACACTGAAATTGATCAGTTGTTCTAACCCTTTCTACAGTGTCTTTCAATGAGCGTAGGTTTTTTTACTTTGAGAGCAGATATCCTGAACAAACAACTATCTTGGTGTTCTCAAATATGTAGCATAAAGATGAGATAATTTTAAGTGCTGAAATTGATTAGGGCTTGTGCTCTTACTTGACGTGCTTCTTTTGAAGTTGCACTCAAAATCCTAGACAATACACATTCTACATTTGTAATCTTAATAAGATAAAAATTAAAACCATCTTTTTTCAATTAGCTTGATATTGGTGTCTTGTATCAACATTTTTTTTATATGCACTTTAGCCTCAAAATAATTTAAACATCTTTTCTTAATTTGACAGTTTGTACAAAATCTCTAAGTGCACATACCTCTGTTTTTTCTTCTTTGTGTATCAATTTCAGACCGCTTCCCAGATAATTTCTCTCCTTGGCTGAGGTACAAAACCCAGCTGCCTCTCAGTTCAAATAGCATCCCTACAGTGCAGAACAAAACTCTGAACATCCCATTACCTGTGGGTTCATGGACAGAAAGGTTCCTTGAAATAAGTTTTTGCCCTGTCTTTCTGGGTTTTTTTCTGGCTTTAAGAGAAAAGCAGTCCTTTCTTCTAGTTCAGCAGGGTTTTTTAATGTAATGTTCCTCCATCACCACTAGCATTGATGCAGGGGTAAAAATATCCTTTTCAAATAGGAAGTAAATGAGCTTTTATATTTTGTTCTTTTCATTTGCAGGAGGAAGCTGAAATACAAGCAGAACTTGAACGTTTGGAAAGAGTTAGGAATCTTCACATAAGAGAACTGAAAAGAATAAATAATGAAGATAATTCACAGTAAGAGACTTTACTGTCTTAATTTTGCATATCTTTTAAAAGTAATGCTGTAGAAACAGTTTACTTGCAGAGGAAGAGGCTCATTCGTAAACTTTGATTTATGTGTATATTTTAAACACTGACTTATTTCAACTTCAGAAAAACAGAATGACTTAACATCTGGTAAACTTTTTAACCATTTTATTGTCTACTCTGGAAATAACATAATTACCCATTTTATACTGCAAGAAAGCTAAAACTTGTAGACTGCATTGCCAGACTAAAAAAATACTTGTAAGGGAACCTAATGCAATTCACTGAGATGGTAAAGTGCAAGCAAATGGCAGGTAGGTTCGATACAACAAGAGCAATTTTGTGATGCAGTTAAAATCAGCTTTGGTTTTACTGCACTGTATTGTATTCATCCTAGGTACAGATGACTACCAGCAAAAGATATATGCAGTCTTTTGTATCATGTTAAATGTTACTCTCCAATGTCCTCTGGCAGTATATCGCAACATTAAATTGATAGTTAATATTGGCTATTATCAGGTAAATATGAAAGTTACAATTACCTAACTAAATAAATTAGTGATGGCAAATACAAGCACTAACTCTACAGTTTTATCAGCTCTTTAAGCTGGCACTGTTACTTGAAAGGAACTGTTTCTGCCTATCTCTGACTATTTATGTCCTTGCCTCCCTCGTTTCCTTTCGTGTGCTTGCCGTGGCATTTCTTTAGTCAACAGACTGAAAATTGATCCAAGTTAAAACCAGTTCCTGTGATTTCTTTTTGTGGATTAATTTTAACTCAGTTTTTTGCCCCAATTGGAAAAAAGCTTTTGCTGCCATAAGGAGAGAAAGCAATGCAAGGAGAGAAAGCAAAGCAATGAGCAGCCATGGGGAAGGAGGTGATGAGACTGGGCTTCTTTCTGTTTTGCATTAGTAAATGTTTATGAAACAATAGCCTGAAGAGTTCAGGATTATATTTTTTACCTGTCGGACACAGTAGAATTTTATATATACACTAAGACTTCTAAAAATTAAAGGAACAAGGTGTAAAGTTATGCTTAACTCTTAATCATCCTCATGCCTACCCTGCAGGAACACAGACAATTTTTACTTTAGCATGTTTCTATTTTGCTTATTGGTAGCTAAATTGATGATGTGGTTTAGATACAAAAAATAATCAATGTTGAGGCTTACACTTCATAGCAGAATAAAAATACATACAAGCAGTTCTTCACAGGTTAAATTATATATAACTATATATATATATATATAACAAAACAACTTTGATTGTTTTTTACTCTTCAGTGTTAGGAGAGTGGGTTTTTTTAAGAAAGGATCTTTTGACAGAAAGGAATAAACGCCACAGAAAAATGGCAGGCTTTGACTGTGTAAATACTGCATATGTGGGGCAAACAAGATCAAAATTAGTCCCAGTTGAAAACAGTTTCAGGATGTAGATGAGCAGAATACCGCAGCTTCACTGCTCATTTCCTGCAGTCCCTGTTGACACGTTTTATGGTACAGAGTGAAAAGCTTTAAACTGTCTGTTCATTTTTTTGTGGGAGTTTAGGCTTGAGTATTTGCCAAGTGTCCAAGCTGCAGCTTACATTCATAACATAGGAGACAGAAGCAATGTAGAAGCGATTTAGGTCTGTACCCCCTGTTTTCTTTCCTAACACATCTTGGCACTTGGCCATCTGGAAAGGAAGATAGTTCTGATCCAGAGCAGTTGTTGGGTCCAGATTCAAATTGTGTTGTGTTTTCATCTTCTAGCTGTGATACAAAGCTGAGCTATCTTTCTTGTTCTACCAGCTAACTCACTTGTTCAGAGTTCCAGCTTTGAGAACAAAGAGTAGGAAATATGTGCCCAGTTTAGAGATAGATAAGCTTAAACATCTGCATATGTTCTTCACAACTGCACTGGGATAACAGGTCAAGTTGAGAGTGTGGGTTGAGACTTCCCTGTCTGGCTTTAGAGTCCGTGTGATGCTGGAGCTACCTACAGGATGCAGGTTCTGAGCCACGGGGAATAGCAGAAGCAGCAGTGGAGAGGGAAGATGGTACGGTTTGTAAGACTGGCCCCACTACAGGCACAAAAGAAACAAGAAAATAAAAATCCAGATGTGTTGAGTGTGGTTTTAAAGAGCGGGGCTGCAGATCACATGCCATGATGATAGATGCCTAATGATTCTACCTCTAAATTTGTTCTTTCTTCTGCACTGAGTGCATTATATACTGTTTATGATTTTTTTTTTCAGTGTCTTTATCATTGAAATCCATGTTTTCACATTGAGGAAGAGGAAAGCTCTACATTTAGATGGAGCACAGTACATAAAAACACGCATCTTCCCTCAGAAACTTGACTGTCTATGACCACACCTCCAAACTATAGGGAACACGAAAAGATGGGATATCCTATTGGCAGAGTAGCCCTCAACCCTTGCTTAATATTTCTATTGAGCATAACTGGCATTTGGCCCTAGATATATGATTATAGCTGTCTCATCTTTGCACTAGAAATGTGATGAGTATTCAGCTCCCCTCCCCTTGCTTGGATGGGAGGACGTATTTTGCCTTCTGCACATTTCAGAAGATAGTATGGTCTTTTCCTCTGCCCTGCAGCATGGTTTTGCATTTGGTAGGAGAGTTTTCATACTGCTTTTGATTAGAGTATGAGCAGATGTTCAGTGTTTTGGTGTGTTTTGCCTGTATTGCTGTTTGTTATTTGGTAACTTCTTCGTGTTATATAAAATGCATTTTCTTAAAAAGAGACACGCATGTACAACAGGTCTGGTCCTGTCTCCTGAAATTGGAATATCCTCTTTGCCTATTCCAGAAAACTGAAGTTTGAGACCTCTCTAAAATCTGACACAAGAGAGGGAGCCCTTGTATTGGATGTATAAATTTAGGTGTATTTTTCTTATCCTCACAAAATTAGAGAAGAATAGCTAAATATTTGCCAGAGTGGACTGTATTGACAGTGGTGTCGTGATAACCTTTGTACACTATGTAGCCAAAAGATGCTGTAATTGGTCACATTATATAGCTGTGCCATGAAGCTGAACATGGTATAGCACTGTTCAGCATATTGTGAGCTGGGTTCTTACAGAGGTGATCAGTACTAGGACAAGGGGTACAAACATGGAAGGTTTCACTTGAACTTGAGGAAAAACTTCTTTGCTTTGAGGCTGAGAGAGCACTGGAATAGGCTGCTCGGAGAGGATGCAGAGTCTCCTCTGTAGACTTTGACAATCTGCCTGGGCACTTTTCTGTGCAACCTGATCTAAGTGCACCTGCATTAGCAGTGGGGTTGGACTAGATGATCTCTTGAGGTTCCTTCTAACCCTTACTATTCTATAAATTCAAGAAGCAATACTAAGAGTGCTAAAAGGTTCAAATTTCAGTCTCTTACTAATATACATTAAATGGAATGACTCTTTTTTTTCTTTTGAGATTCAAAGATCACCCCACGTTGAATGAGCGGTATTTGTTACTCCATTTACTTGGCCGAGGTGGCTTCAGTGAAGTATACAAGGTAGAGTGTGTTGGGTCTGCTAAATCTGGTGTTTGTCCTGCACATTTGTGTGTTAGGTTTTGGTGGGGAAGGGAGTGGATCGAAATAAGTAGAAGGATTGCAATGTGGTATGCTGATTGAACACTGATTGAGCAAACATCGATTAACCTGTAGAGAGAGGTAACATTCAAACAGCCCTGCAAATTACCTGCTGGGTTGGTTTTTTTTTCCTCTACTGGGTGTTATTTTTATCATTATTGGTTATAACTTTCCTGTGTTTGTGGGTTTCTTTTTTAGGCTTTTGATCTTTATGAACAAAGATACGCTGCTGTGAAGATTCACCAGCTTAACAAAAGCTGGAGGGATGAAAAGAAAGAAAATTACCACAAGTAAATATTAATGACTTACGCTTCGTATGGTAAATTGAATAGCATTTTATTGATTCTAGAAGCTTAATGTATCCATCTTCTTTTAGACATGCCTGCAGAGAGTATAGAATACACAAAGAACTGGATCACCCCCGGATAGTTAAACTGTATGACTACTTCTCCCTGGATACAGATACGTAAGTGCACACAATGATATGTTTTCTAGAACCTGACAAGCATTTTAGTGTCATGTATTAGGTAACTCGAAATCGAGCAAAAATATGTTCTTGCTTTTAGCCAAGATATTCAGGGTGTCCTTAGGGGGATTTACAAAAAAATAATCTAATTGTAGAATTTGGTCACAGCTGAATGATGCAGACCTCCTATAAAATGATGAGAACAGTGTTTTGCAACACCTGACTAGCAAGCCCTAAAGGATGTCCTGAGGGTGAAAAGGATATGCAGTGCTGTAATGGCTCTGGGCAGAACAAGGGCTCCTGTAGGCCAGCTCTGAAAAGCTGTTGTAACTTAAGTTCCCAAAACTAAATAACTGTGAGGTCTCTTCCAACCCTGATGATACTGTGATACTGTGAGTGTTATTAGCCTAAGCATAGCCTATAGTCACAGGGCTGCACCACTTGTGTGACATCTTAGGGGATAGTGAATATATTCTTTTTTTCTACTGAGAAATGTGCCTACATAAATAGTTTGGGGTTTTTTAACTTAACCTCTTGTCTGCATGGATGCATTTTATCTTTTGGTGAGTATGAGTGTTCTGACTGATGTCAGTTTTCATAAGCTAATAACTACGTCATGTGTTCTATTAATAATTTCTTTCAGATAGTTTAGTGTTCAGGCAGGCATCCTTAAACCTACCAGTATCAAACTGTGTCGGCATGTCTCTGTTTCTGATTGTGCAGTTTGATATGTTACTTAATTTTGTCTCTCTGAATTCTACCCTAGGTTTTGCACGGTGTTAGAATACTGTGAAGGCAATGACTTGGATTTCTATCTCAAGCAGCATAAACTGATGTCAGAGAAGGAAGCTAGGTCCATTGTAATGCAAATAGTAAATGCACTACGATATCTCAATGAGATCAAGCCCCCTATTATACACTATGATCTTAAACCAGGTAAATGAGCAGTGTTATGATTGAAAATGTCATCTCTTGTTTAATCTATCTTTTATTTTGTTTGCAATTTCATGTGTGAAAACTTCAGAATTACATGCTGTATGTTAGGCTTACTGTAAACAACTTTAAAAAGTGTGTACTTGTCTTTCTGGTTTTATTACCAAAATCATCTATCTGCAGAAAATTGTTTGTCATAACTTTTAGACTTTGTATTATTTTGATTTGAATTTGTAAGGGAAAAAATAGAACATAAGCACCTACATTAGTAAATAGCATATAAGCAAATAATAGAACTACCTGACTTACTTCTGCCTGAATGCTGTGGAGTGCTGATGTGTAAATTATTTTTCTGTTGTGTATTTCTTAGCCAGTAAAGGATCAAAATGGGTAAGCTGTCAGTTTTGGCACCCCAGTATAAGCATGTCAAAAAAAGGGCTTGACAGAGGTTTCCTTTACAGTTAATAAGGACTGTTACTGTCTTGATTTCCTGGCCTTTGTTTCATTACCTTGCGTGGATGGTGATGGTGTTCTTTGTGTACTTTAATTTGCTACATGTCCAACCGTGGGGTTTTGTAATGTAACTCTTAGAATCATAGAATCAACCAGGTTGGAAGAGACTTCCAGGCCAGCCTATCACTCAGCCCTGTCCAGTCAACTAGACCATGGCACTAAGTGCCTCATCCAGTCCAACCTAGCACCCAGCTTTGTCTGATCAACTAGACCATGGCACTGAGTGCCTCATCCAGTCTTTTCTTGATCACCTCCAAGGACGGCAACTCCACCACCTCCCTGGGCAGCCCATTCATAGCATCATAGAATCAAGCAGGTTGGAAGAGACCTCCAAGATCATCCTGTCCAACCTATCACCCAGCTCTGTCCAATCAACTAGACCATGGCACTAAGTGCCTCATCCAGGCTTTTCTTGAACACCTCCAGGGACAGTGACTCCACTGCCTCCCTGGGCAGCCTATGCCAATGGCAAATCATTCTCTCTGTGAAGAACTTCCTCCTGACATCCAGCCTATACCTCCCCCTGTTTGCTTACTGGTGTTTAATAAATTGTTCATAGAGATTTCACTCAAATTACAGAGTTGCACAGAATGTACTCTTAGTCTCATTAGGTTTTATTCTTAGAGGACCATCATCAAATAACTTTTATATCAAAAAATTATTGTACAACTTTCACATGTGGGGTAAGGTTTGTAGTATTGCAGCAGCTTTTTGGCACAATTTTGTGGTATATGCAGGCCCTGAAACCCATAGTGTAGGATTTATTCTGGGCAGAAAACTGTGAAACTTATACTGTGAAACTTATTTGTGCCTAGTATGATGCTACCTTTCGATGCTTCCTCCCTGCGTTTTGGTATTTCCTTGCTGTTCAGCCATCTCCCAGCTGAGGGAGCCATTTCAGATGATGTAATGATAATCTAGAGAGTTCCTGAGACTACACTGAAATATGTCATTATGAAGGCCTTGAGCAAGCTGCTCTAGTGGGAGGTGTCCCTGCCTATGGCAGGGGGTTGGAGCTGGATGATCCTTGAGGTCCCTTCCAACCTAAACCATTCTATGATTCTATGATTTCAGGAGATAAAAACTATATAAAGTTGTCACCCCTTATGAAGTGAGATGTTCATGAAAACTGAACCTAGTTTTTAAAACAAAGCATTTGTTAGCTTTTTTTGAAGTAATTTTTTTTCCCCTGCCTAGGTAATATCCTTCTTGTAGATGGAACAGCATGTGGAGAAATAAAAATTACTGATTTTGGCCTATCCAAAATAATGGATGATGACAGCTATGGTGTAGATGGAATGGATTTAACTTCACAGGGAGCAGGAACTTACTGGTAATGCCTGGTTTGATTTGGCTGTGTAGGACCTGATTGGGTTATTGTTCATATTTCATAAATGCTGTCTTATAAAGTCAATTTGGACAAAGAGTTAAGATTTAGAATATTAGCATGGATGATAAACAAAGATTTTTGTGTGGTACTGTGAATGTTGGTATTCCCAAATGCTTGGATGGTAACCTGAAACTAAGATGTGGAAGTGCGAGTGTTGTTTGTCTGTACTAGAAATGTGGAGATGATAACTATTAGTTCAATACGTGGTTTCCCTGAAGAAGCAGGTGTTTAATCTTTGGCTGCAGGTGGTTAAAGACATTTGACAGAGCTATGATGATTAAGTGTGAGTGCTTATTCCTTGGAAATCTTAGAGCAGGAATTACCAGCAGGTAATGTCCTTAGGACAAAAGAGTGTTTACTCTTCCACCCTAAAGCTCAGCAGCTGTTTTCTGTGTGCACTTGCATACTTATCCAAAAACCTGAAGTATTAGAGCTGCCTGCAGAAGAGGAATGACAATAAGTGTTTCACTGCTTACAGAAAAGCTGTTTGTAGAATTTGCTCTCTTAGATATGCAGCTTCTTCACAGTAGCTATTTGAACCTGAGAGCATGGCAGCTGTGTTAGGATGGGTGGAATAGAAAGCCTGTATCGGTCATTTGCTCTTTCTCTCCTTATACTGCCTGTAGCTGTAATAAGATCAGAGTCAGAAGCTGAGCTGTGACCTAACTCTAAACAGAAGCTAGTGTCATTCCCATTTGTTCTGAAGCTTTTCAAAGTTGCATGTAATAAAAGTTTTTGCCTTGCCCATCAGAATTTTTAGAAAACACACATTCTCTCAGCATTCCAATGCACACATGCTGTGAAAAGATGATTATTCAAGTTGAAGCATTTTAGAAGAGTTAGGCTTTTGCTGCTATCTTTAATGGTTCTAATTAAACACTGGTTTAAGTATTTTATTGTAGGAATGTACTTCAGAAAGTTTTGGCCTTTGGATTTCATCTAATCACAAGCACTAGTGGTGCTGTAAACTAAGAGATGCAGAAAAGTTTGTGGCCATTATAAGCTCATGGTGAATCTCCATGTTTCCAATTCTTTGAGCTCAAAATCTTCATTAAGGAGAGAAGTATTTGAGGTGGGGGGTTGAATCTGTTTAGAGTACATTTCACAAACTGTCAGTAGCGTAGTTATGGAAGGGATTTTCTCAGTCACTGCTTCTGGTTACCTGCCTTTCTTTGAAGTTGGGTCATGTAATCTTTTTTGTAAACTTAAAGACCTTTGTATTCAATTTGGTTAGTGTTTTGTCCCCAGTAATCTGATTTGCAGGGTGTTCCATAACCTCAGTTCTCTGATCATTAGAAACCTAATCCTCTAATTTACAGACTGTGTTTATTTGTGGCCAGTTTATACTTGTTTGTTCCTGTCTTCCCTCAGAGTAGATTGTTTCCCTTTCTTGCACTTTCTCCTTGATGTTTTTATAGCCTTCAGGTTTTTTACCTCCATTCTTCAGATCATCTTTGTATTCTTCTCTGCATCACTTTAGGTTTATTTTTCTGTTGTTATCAGAATTGTACCCAAGTATTCCAGAAGAGACTTTGTGATGCTGTATGAAATTCATGTTTGTATTGCATTCTTATCTCTTTTTTTTTTTCCTGCAAAGAAAATACTTACTTAATACTCCACAAATTCTTACTGAAACTTTATTTAAAGCCATATGTGCTGTTGATAAAAGAACATCTTGTCTAGTTTCTCGAATAGTTTGTGTGCATTTTTCAATTTCAGTTGTTACAGTCAGTAATACTTAACTGCCATCATGTTGATACTGTTTTTAAAGGTGATTTCATTTCACCAGTTCTTACATAATTCAGGAATGGCACAGGAACTTTGTCAGCTTTCAGCTCTTTATGTGTAGCTTCTTCCTGATTATAGGAATGGAACTAGCAGTCACCTTTGTCTACCTTTTACCCCTCTAGTTAATGTCATCATTCTTACTGAAAACACAAGTAAAGGGTCTTTAAGCCGTATTTACACTATCTTTGATTCCTAACCAGACCTGCTCTAAAGTGCTGTATAAGCCTTTAGTATTTTCTTGCTCTGATAGATAGTGAAAGTTCATATTTAACCTAGGATCCCAATTTAAAGGGGGAAGAATATGAGTATTTGTGTTTGTATGAATTAGACTTCTCTTTGTGTGACCAGCAGTACAAAAATCATAATGTCAGTTTTGATAGCTGTGCAGGTCATTGGAAGGTGAATCATAAGGAAACTGCACAGTTGTCAAAAGATCACAGACAATTGCATGAATTACGTTTATATTTGTGTAACTTCATACTCAAGTTGTAGTGATGACATACATCTGCTTACAGACACTGAGATGCATGTTTTGTTCTCCAGGTACTTGCCTCCAGAGTGTTTTGTAGTTGGCAAAGAGCCACCAAAGATTTCTAATAAGGTTGATGTATGGTCAGTTGGAGTAATCTTTTTCCAATGCCTTTATGGTAGAAAGGTAAGGAAAATGTTGTGTGAAAATCGCGAGGCTTTAGTGAAAATATTTGTTTCCAGCAGATTGAATTTTAATCCTAAAAACATGAATATATATGGACAATTACTTATCTTACTTTTTGGTAGTGTGCACTGATATTGCAAGAAATGTAGAAAATCAACTGAAACTCTTTTATGTACAGAATGTTTAGCAGTCTGTATTAACACTGCAAGAACATAATACAGCATAAATATTTATGAAGTGGAAGTAATGATAGCTCTCATTAGAATTACCATGTCCTTATTTTTCAGCCATTTGGCCACAATCAATCACAGCAAGATATTTTACAAGAAAATACAATATTAAAAGCCACAGAAGTTCAGTTCCCTGTCAAACCTGTTGTAAGCAATGAAGCCAAGGTAACTTTTCATATGATCTCTTACGTAACTTAAAACATGCATCTGCTGTTACCTTAATGCTACAGGATATGGTAACTGAATGTGTAGGAAAACACAATGGCAAACTAATATTTGGATTAGTTTATTTAAGCAAACCTACTCTGAGACTTCCCAAAATCATGTGCGTCAAAGAGACTATATGGGGGAGGCTGTATATATATACATAAGTACATGATCTATAGAATCAGTCAGAGTTGGAAGGGACCAGAAGGATCATCTAGTTCCAAACCTTCTGCCATGGGAAGGGACACCCTACCCTAGACTAGGCTGGCCAGAGCCTCATCCAGCCTGGCCTTAAACACCTCCAGGAATGAGGCCTCAACCACCTCCCTGGGCAACCCATTCCAGGCTCTCACCACTCTCATGCTGAATGACTTCCCCCTCACATCCAGTCTGAATCTCCCCACCTCCAGCTTTGCTCCATTCCTCCTAGTCCTGTCACTCCCTGATAGCCTAAAAAGTCCCTCCCCAGCTTTTTTGTAGGCCCCTTTCAGGTACTGGAAGGCCACAGTAAGGTCACCTGGGAGCCTCCTCTTCTCCAGACTGAACAGCCCCAACTCTTTCAGTCTGTCCTCAGAGGAGAGCTGCTGCAGCCCTCTGATCATCCTCGTGGCCCTTCTCTGGACATGCTCCAGCATCTCCACATCCCTCTTGTAATAGGGGCTCTAGAACTGGATGCAGTACACCAGGTGGGGTCTCACTAGAGTGGAGTATAGGGGGAAAATCACCTCTCTCTACCTACTGCCACACTTCTCCTGATGCAACCCAGGATCTGGTGTGTGTGTGTGTGTGTGTATGTATATATGCACACACACATATTCCAGAATTCTGTAAGTGGGTTTTATAAGTAGGGTGTCTCAAAAATGGTCGACTGTACAACTTCCAGAGGACCTTAGGTGTCTTCCTTAGGCTGTCTTGCTAGAAGTTCTTGTGAAATACTTCTGCTAACAGTAAGAAGCTCTTTGGAACCTGCTAACGCCCTTCCCCTTGAAAGGTTGTACATGATGTGTGTGTATTTATTTGAAGTGTAAGATATGTTGATGCTGATTCAGGCAATAAGACTGCCAAAACCAGTTCATCTTCCCACAAAGGTATGGATGTCAGTGTTTCCTGTTTTTAGAAATACTGTGTTGAAACATCTGTAGAATCAAGCTTGTCTCCATAGACTACCTGTTCAGAAAGAGATGAAGATGTTTTCCCAAATGATTGCCTCTGTTAGCATCTGTATCACAAATTCAGTTCTGTGAATGCGGAAGAAAACATTACCTGTGTGTTACTGTTGGTAAAACTACCCCAGTTTGCAAGCAGTTCATTCATGACCAGATGAAGTAGACATGTGCTTGTTATAAAAAAATGCCAAGATATTAGAAGGCCTATTAAAGTTCCAGCAGCTAATTAAAAATACTTTCATTTGGGACACAAGCTGAAAAAAAAAAAAAACCAAGAATGTTAAGATTTAGCTTCTAAAGATTGTAAGGGGAAAAAATATCTTTCTAGAGATATTCACTTCCCAAGAAAGTAAGCCTTTTGGGTACATAAACCTGCTGTTTGAATTTGTGGTATATTTCTGTTGGTTCTGCTTTCTAAAAGTAGTGTTAGTGGATAGGTTGTGAAAATTTGGCTGAAGAACTGTAGTTCATCCTGGATTTTTTTGTCTTATTCTTTTTTCACCCTCACATGGTAAAAATCTCTCCCTTGAATGCAGTTGACAAATGTGCATCGTGTAACTGATAACATTACTTGTTAATTTATATCCCTGTCTTTTAACTTTGCATTTCTTTGTCATTAGTTTTTATGTAGAGGGTGTCAGGAAAGAATGAATAGTTCTGATCAGGAAAACATAGAGATGAAATACATGTGGAACCTGGAATGACATTGTTAGTTTTCAGACCCTAGCTTTCCCTTCATCCTCCTTGGTTTTCTCCTGTTCTGTACAGTATTCTCCTTTGCATTGCAGTAGTTTGTCTGCAGTGTCACAGAAGCATGAAGTATTTCACAAGCATTTTAGACACCAACTGTTGCTCCAAAGATCTTGCAAATAACTCCTAACAATTAATTTGTTAGGAAGGATTTAGTTTGAAGAGTTTGATTAAAATCCATGTCGAAGAACACATATATTAACAGATATGCGTTATTTTTATGTTGTACTTGTTCATGCTGGTTCTACAATAGATAGAAGTAAATTCTAACAGGGTTCTTTGCAACTTGTATCACAGATTTATTAGGAATTTGTTAGGAAAGATCTAGTTTGTTAGGAAGGATTTAGTTTGAAGAATTTGATTAAAATCCATAATGTCCAAGAGCGCATAAATAAATATATATTAACAGATATGCGTGATTTTTATGTTGTACTTGTTTATGCTGGATGTACAATTGATAGAAGTAAATTCTAACAGGGTTCTTTGCAACTTGTATCACAGATTTATTTTTTCCCCTATTAATCTCCAGTTTTTAATTGGAGCAAAGAACAAACAGCTGAACAGATTTATCAAAGAAAAGACACGTAATTCTTTTCAATTAAGTTCTAAATTAAGTAATGGTGTGCTAATCAGTTCTGTAGCAATAATAAGGATTTTCTATCATTAAATGTTGGAGTCTAAACTCTCCAGAGACCAAATGTTCTGCCTGTGCTAGACATAAAACTTGACAGAAACTTTCAGCCCAAAATGATTGGCATACAACCTATGGATGTAAATGCAGAATAATGCAAGTGTCTGAAGAACAGTCCTGAAGCTAGCTACAGATTTTTCAGTTGATAATATACTTTTATGTGGGTGGCATTGAGGGTTTTTTTTTATTTGGAGAGAAATTCCAGCTAGGTAGTGGTTTCTTAAATAGTCTATTAGTTATTTAACGCCTACTGAATGTGGAACCAGATTTCATATTTTGCTCTATGCTGTCATGGCACATGTGGGTACTGCCTGCTTTAAAAGGTCAGCTGCAGCCATGAAATTCCATTCCTGCATCTCCCATCTACCACACAGCTGAATGGTTTTAGAAGTTCCATGGAGCTGCTTTCTACTTTTTAAATTCTCTGTCATTTGCTTCTGTTTTTTACTAAGCCATTTGGGGATAACACATGCAGAATTCTAATGGAGGGTGTGAGATGCCAATGTTTTGCTTGTACATAAAGTTCTTAAACACGAAATACATGTTTTTTGAAGTGTGATTATTTGAAGCCAATTAATTTATTGAATTACTTTTTTTATGCTGTGACATTATATTCTTTCTTTGGACTCGACAGTAAAATGTTACACTGGCATTTGAATTGAATCACAGAAGGACAAGAATTTGTTTAGAAACTAGTTTATGCAGGAGGACATGCTTATTTGCTTGTAGGCAGAAATAGTATTGTAAGTTTCTTCACTTCTTTTCCAGGCCTTTATCAGACGCTGTTTAGCGTACCGAAAAGAGGATAGATTTGATGTCCATCAGCTGGCTAATGATCCTTATCTTCTCCCTCATATGAGGAGATCAAATTCTTCAGGAAACTTGCATATGACTGGGCTAGCAGCATCCCCTACACCACCTACATCAAGCATTATTTCGTACTGAAATTTCTCCAACCGAGGAATGGCATGAATATCTTTGTGTAGTTTTCCAGATGCAGACCTGAGCTTGAAAGCGTTTGAGTGTTTTTACACAGGACAAGTTTGATAACAGTGTTTTCAGACCCAAGTCCTCCTACATAGTGTCATTTGTATGATTGGAATGGATCATGGACTGTGAATAAATGTACCCTTCTGAGAAATACCTTTAAACATTGAAGGATGACACTGCCTGTTACACACTAACAGGTATACTGTGCTTAAGACTGAAGAAAAAGGGTTTTGGTTTTTATGGGGAACACTGTAAATAGTCTTTTTAATACTTAAAGTACATTTGGTTGATACTGGAAAGTTCTAACATGAAGGGTAGTTTTTCATTATTTAAATTATAAAAAAAAAAAAAAAGGTAGCAAATTTTGAAAACAGGAAAATTTCTGTGCCTGGTTATAAACTAACTAAACTGCCATCTTCCCAAGACGCTGATGTTTTGAAACCAAAGTAAGGAGTGTGAGACAGTCAAAGATATGTTCTGTATCAGATTCATCAGATAAATTTGTGGTATTTTATTTGGCAACTCAGGCTTGTACCTCCAAAAATGTGGTGGTGTTTCACTGAATTTAGATGGAAGGGTGATATGGAATTCCTGGTACTTGTTTCTCAAATAGATTGCTAATTTTGGGATCTGCTCAATTAGCTAAAAATACTATACTTGCTGTGGTATTGAAACTTGTGAACTTCCCAGGCTTCTGATAAAAGCAAGCAACTGTATGAAACCAAATGCAAGCAGGTTATGTATAATGTTCTATGCAGGAATAATGATAAATTCCCTTCTAGCTCTATTGTAAATTGTTGTACAGCTGTCACATTTTCAGTTAAATTTCAGCAACTTACTCCTGTACAAATGTTTAAAGTATGGCTTTTTTCTAATTGGATATTGTATTTTTTTTAAGTCTCCCTCAAGGCGCTTTTAATTGCTGCTAAATTGCTTTTACTTTTGTGAAAGAATCACAATGACCTCCTTAAGGTGCAAGTCAACTGTACGTGATAGAGAGACTAAGAGTAGGCAATTCATTAACCAGGCATGTAAAACAGATCCGTGTTGGCAATATGCAGTACAGTTCTTGAAGTCAGTTTATTGCGTTCTCAACCTGCAGAGCGCATCGATACTAGATGTAGAAGTTGCTCATGGTTATTCTTCGTTTCTGGAAGTTCCTATCAACAAGGAAATGTTTCTTGTGGCTTGTACAGATATTTTAAAATGTGAAACATTTTCTAACTGCCTTGTATGGTAGAAACTTACTTTTCAGAACAGTGTATCTCTCTCCCATTCACCATTCTTTTTATTGTCCCATTCTTGATGCTGAATACCTATATGTAATTTTGTCCATGTTGCAGAAAAAGGAGGCTGTATTACCACAGGTTTTCATTTAGTATTGTACAGTTAAAACTGTTGGCTCTTGTTTCTGATGTTGCAAGCCATTTTGTTTTCGTTGTATATAAAGGAACATTAACTGTCTCTTTAAGATGCTGCTGAAATTGTAGAGAATGTAGCCAAAACAGTAATAAACAATGACAGTTGAAATTTCAAGGTTTTCCCTGTGTGTTTTTATATTGTAAGGGAGGGCAAATCAGATAACTGTATCACTGAACTACACTTGGTTGTTTAAAACATACTTTCTTTAATTACAAACAAAAGGCTAATAATGGATTAATGAATTTATGTAACGTCGGCTGTGGAAGAGGATTCTATGAAACTTAAACATCTGTCATAACAAAGGAACCAAAACATAATTTCACTAAGTAGGCCTCACAAAAGCAACTTCAAGTGTTTCAGTGAGTCCTTTTAGGATTCTTTGACTGTGGAATAAAATTAGCTCTATTGTGGTAGGCCTCATAGGCCCAAAATAGACTTAGAATCATAGAATCAACCATATTGGAAGAGACCTCCAAGATCATCAAGTGCAACCTATCACCCAGCCCTATTCAGTCAACTAAACCATGTCCTGTCTTGCCTAGGCATGTTTTTCTGCTCCACCAGAGAGGTAAGTGCAGGAAACAAACACAAAAGGACCTGTAGCCACTGAATCTGGCCTGCCCAGGGTCCTGTGGTGTAAGGTACACACACTTAGCTTGTGGCTGCCTAGTGCAAGGCCCGTGCTTTTCCCAAATTAGGGGAAAGTGAGCCTATGGCTTAGCCTAATATGGTATGGTTTGGCTAACTGCCATCCTGATTGGCTATTTTTGTGTCCAAAGGGCAATTAATCTTGGCCCACATTGATAAAAGGAGATATGCAGGTAAACAACCTGCTTTTGCTTTGCTGCTTTGCTTCTCTGCTCTTTGCCGTGCTCTCTCTGCTGTGCCCAGCCGTGCTGCTGTTGCACACTGCCTTATTGCTTGCCTGGTAAACTCCACTGCTGTGAGTTACCAGGAGCAGACCCTGGATGTCTGCACGTGAGCAGCCAGTGTGGCCAGCGAGACATTGTGCTGAGACTGCATGACATCCTGCCTTCTGCACCTTAAGGTCCTGCTTAGAATCCTTGGACAGATACACAGATCGTACAGAAGAAGCCAGGAGACAAGGTCAGAGATTGTCTGCATCCTTTCCCCAGAAGCTGGGAAGATTCAACCCTCAACATCCAACAAGACAAAGTCCCCTGAAAGCGTTTGGGCACTGTCTGGACTGTGGCTAGCCGCCATGAGGGTAATAATAATCTGTGAGTAAATGGACAATGCCTCTTTGTAATTCTCTGTTGCCTTTTGCCATAGAGCAGAAAGAGCTTGAGCCCATCTACTGGGCAAATGGCGTATTGGCCGCAAGCAGCATTTGACCGCGGGAATAGTCTCTTCCAGTTCAATTAATGTTTCTATATTTTGGTGGTTGTATTAGGTGTAGATGTTACCCATAGAATGTTTCCATAACCGTGTAAGAACCAAAATACTACTAAAACTAGTGGTTGGGGGTGGCAAGAGTTCTGAATAGCAAAATCAATAAACAGTATTAATTTTGGAAAATATCATCTTGCATTAATTAATTTCCCCTCCCCAACAAGCTCATAAAGTTAGACTCGGTGACTGCTCTTGCCTCGTATTACACCAGAGTACTGGGACAGCATCCTTTTCAACCCTTTACAGCATGAGACTGAGCACAAGATTCAAGGAGAATCTGCCACAGCTGTAGGCTCACACTAGATATTATTCCTTCTTCCCCTGAGTATGTCAATATCAGAAATGAAATCCAAGAATGATTTTGCCTGAGGAAAGGATGTAGAATTTCGTTAACTGGTTTATATTTATCTGGAATGTATCACGGTTACGCCTAGCAAAGGGAGGTTTGGCAACGTACTAGAGAACTACTTAAGTAACTGAAAGTTTTACAGCTATCTAAAAATAAGGTGGTTTATGCATTGCACTAATTACATGCAGGCTTGTCTTTCCTGTTAGCATCTGGGAATAGGCTGCTGTGTGGCTGAATGTATGGCACACACTCCAGCTTTACCAAATACACATTTTGGGATTTAAACACTCACTTTAAACAAAGTTTTGTATAGAACAAGACAAAAAAGGAGAGTCACCATCTCTTTTTTTTAATCAAAGTTGCAAGGTTTTTGCCTTCAATACAGGCAGCTGTGTTGCTCTTAGTACTTTAAGATGCTAAAAATTGTGTAGCCCTGTGTGAAGTTACTGCACAGTCACAAGAAGACATCTGAGATAGTCCATTTGGTGTCTGGTATTCAGCAATTTGTGCTTGGGATAGAAGTATCCTTGAAAGTGAATCTGGATTGCTGCTGCTCATGATGTAGAAGTTTTGATTCACTCCTGGGTTATTCATTCATTGGTTGTTCAGTCTGCGTTTCATGCACGTTTTGCTAATTTCATCATGTGTCATCCATCACTAGATTTCCTAAGCTCTCTTCTAACTTAGCAGAAGGTTAGACAAAAGGAATGAAATTTTAAGTTCATCAGTGTGTATTTAGCGAACCTTGGGAATAAAATAATCCTTTAAATTCATCAATACTTTAAAATTTCTGCCTTTACTGGACGATGATAAAATACTACATCACTTTCTAATTTTTAAAAGCTACATATGAAACAGATGTGACTGTAAGAGAAGTTCTGCACTTTCAATGATGATTGTAGTGCTACAGATCATTGCAGCCAGAGTTAACAGTGGTTAGAATCATAGAATTATAGAATGGTTTAGGTTGGAAGGGACCTCAAGGATCATCCAGTTGCAACCCTTTGCTATAGGCAGGGACACCTCCCACTAGAACAGGTTGCTCAAGGCCTCATTGAACCTGGCCTTGAACACCTCCAGGGAGGGAGCATCCCCAGCCTCCCTGGGCAACCTGTTCCAGTGTTGCATCACCCTCACCGTAAAGAACTTCTTCCTCACATCTAGTTTAAATCTCCTCTCTTCAAGTTTAAACCCATTACCCCTTGTCCTGTCATTACAAGACCTTGTAAATAGTCCCTCCCCAGCCTTCCTGTAGGGCCCTTTCAGATACTGGAAGGCCACTATAAGGTCTCCTGGAAGCCTTCTCTAGGCTGAAGAGCCCCAAGTCTTGTAGCCTGTCCTCATAGCAGAGGTGCTCCAGCCCTGTTTTCATCTTCATGGCCCTCCTCTGGACTTGCTCTAACAGTTCAATGTCCTTCTTGTGTTGGGGGCTCTGGAACTGCACAAAGTACCCCAGGTAGGATCTGATGAGAGCAGAGGGGGAGAATCACCTCCCTTGCCCTGCTGGGCACACTACTCTTGATGCAGCCCAGGATGCAGTTGGCTGTCTGGGCTACATGTGCACACTGCTGGCTCATGTTGAGCTTTTCATCAACCCAGACCCCCAGGTCCTTTTCCTCAGGGCTGCTCTCCAGCTGTTCACCACCCAGCCTGTATCTGTGCTTGGGATGGCGCTGACCATTGGCTTATTTCTGGAAAACAGACATGTTTTGGCACAGCTTCATTTGCTTGCGCTGAAGTTGTTCGGATTTTAGCATGGAATACTATTCACCCTTAACTTGGTCTACTGTAGTTGATAGACACCAATTTCATAGAGCTTAGTTAAGATTTTAATTTTATAAAAGGTGCTTTTTGGTACTCACAAGAAGACTGGAAGGGCATTGCATTGCTGGCTGGCTGCCCAAATGCTACTGACCCCCCACACACTACTGCTATGAGCAAACTGCTGCATAATTAGGCTTTCAGAAGCCCACAAAGCCACAAGCTCTCAGTATGCGAGTCACAGGTGCACGAGGTGCCAGGCTGCTGCTGAGGGGTGCTCTGCGCTGCAGAGACTCTGCATGGAGCGGATGGTGGCTGCTGCTGCTGCTGCTTCTGCTGCTGCTGCTGCCCGCCTAAGCAGGTGACTGGCCAAGACATGTTTTAAAATAAGCATGCCCTGAAAAGGAAAATATGCCCTGGGATTTGGACCTTTCCAAGTTCTTCTGTTCCAGCTTTGAAGTCTTAATCTTGAGGAAACCATGGGTTTGAAGCAGGGCTGTCAGCCTGTCCAGACCTGTCTTCTCCATACCACAGCTGTCCCAGACAAGATCCAGTTTGGGGAGCAGATAGGAGTTTCTAACAGCACTGTTGCTCCAGTCTTGCTTTGGGTTTCATCTCTGCTGGATAGAACAAGGGGACACAGGCTCAAGTTGTGCTGGGGGAAGTATAGGCTGGATGTTAGGAGGAAGTTCTTCACAGAGAGAGTGATTTGCCATTGGAATGGGCTGCCCAGGGAGGTGGTGGAGTCACTGTCTCTGGAGGTGTTCAAGCAAAGCCTGGATGAGGCACTTAGTGCTATGGTCTAGTTGATTGGCTATGGCTGGGTGCTAGGTTGGACTGGATGATCTTGGAGGTTTCTTCCAACCTAGCTGATTCTATGATATGATTCCATGATATGCTTCTATGCCTGTGTGCTAGTTTGAAGCTAGCTAGAATTTTTTGGTGAGAAGAACTAGATTATAGGCTGTGTAAGGAAAACAATGGTGATGTCTACTTCCCTCATAGACTTGCTGAGATGTATAAAAACAAAAAGCAAAACATAGATCTAGGAGTCTCACTTCTGCTGCTGGCAAGCTCTGAGCTGCATTTCTAACCTCACCCCTCTCTGCCATTTCTTTTCTAATCCACTTTGCTTCCTAACTCCCTGGCTGAACCTCCATTCTTCAGTGGGATTGGGGTAAGGTTCAGAGGGGTAGGGAGAAGGTGGAAGGGCAGTTGGGAGCCCCTCCTGGGGACTCAGGTTTCTGGGAGGGCTGTTGTGTTTCTGTATCACCTTTTACCTTGTGTATTTCTGTATATAACTGTATATATTGTAAATATCTGCTTGTATATTTTGCTAGCTGTAAATAATAAGCTTCATTCAATTTCCAGAGCCGTCTGAGTCTAGTCTGGGTGATTTCCAAAGTGTGGGGGGGGGGGCAGGGAACACCCAAACCATCACAGCCTGTCAGCACAGAGGAGCTCCTGCAGCCCTGCAGCCTCGGGCCTAGAACTGTGCAAGTGGTGGCAGCTGCCCTCTCTTCACCTCCTGCTGCGTTTCCTACAGAGGGCTGCATCATACTGCTGGCTGGAAGGTGGCTGCAGGAACGGTAAAAGATGTCTCCAAGACATTTATTTCTCTTAAGAGAGCTCCCAGGACTTGCTGGTGTTCTCCAGAAATGGGACGTGGCGCTGAGGAGCCTCACCTGGGGAAGAGGCCTGGGCAGGGCCTCGGGGTTAGGATGGCCTCATAATCTGGAGGCAGAGGGAGTCTCTTGGATTTGGTGTCTGGAACACTTTGGGCTCACAACTGCTGTTGTAGTTTTTAAAAATACTTTTTCTAGGCATCAACTGCTGTTGGAGGATCAGGTCAGAGGGTGCCTGGCGGCACAGACTCTAAATGTTTCCACCATTGTGGCCTGACGCTGCCTGCCCTCAGCCCACTATGTCTGCTGCCACGTGACTGGGCCTGCCGTGGTCTCTGGGGTACGAATACCTCTCCTGAGGCCTGGAGCATACCTGGCTCCAGTCAGCCGTGAATTCTAGAGCTGAAGACTGTCTCTTGAAGTGGCAAATGGAGTCAGGGTCCAGTATAGTCCCTCTGTAATCCATGAGGAAGAAGTAAGAGACCTGCTGAGGTACTTGGATCCTCACAAGTCCATGGGACCAGATGGGATCCACCCTAGGGTGCTGAGAGAGCTGGGAGATGAGCTGGCCAAGCCACTCTCCATCATTGATCAACAGTCCTGGCTCACTGGAGAGGTTCCCAAAGACTGGAAGCTGGCCAATGTGATGCCCATCCACAAGAAGGGTCGAAAGGAGGAGCCAGAAAACTACAGAGCTGTCAGCCTGACCTCAGTGCCAGGCAAGGTCATGGAAAAGGTCATCTTGAGTGCCACCACAAAGCACCTACAGGATGGCCAAGGGATCAGGCCTAGCCAGCATGGGTTTAGGAAGGGCAGGTCCTGCCTGACCAACCTGATCTCCTTTTATGATCAGGTTACCTGCCTGGTGAATGTGGGGCAGGCTGTGGGTGTAGTCTACCTGGACTTCAGCAAGGCCTTGACACTGTCTGCCACAACAAGCTCCTGGCCAAGCTGGCAGCTTGTGGCTTGGACAGATTCACTCCGTGCTGGGTCAGGAACTGGCTGGAAGGCCGAGCCCAGAGAGTGGTGGTGAATGGTGCCACATCCAGCTGGCAACTATCACTAGTGGTGTTCCCCAGGGATCAGTGCTGGGCCCGGTCCTGTTCAACATCTTTGTTGATGATCTGGATGAGGGGATTGAGTCCAGCATCGGTAAGTTTGCAGATGACACCAAGCTAGGAGCAGGTGTGGAGTGTTGGAGTCACTCTCCCTGGAGGTATTTGAGAAAAGACTGGATGTGCACTTAGTTCCATAGTTTAGTTGATTAGAAGGTGGTAGGTAATAGGTTTGACTTGATCATCTCAAAAGTCTTTTCCAACCTGGTTAATTCTGTGCTTCTGTGTTTTCTGTTACTCTGAGGAAACCTGTTTACCCATACAGAGAGTTCAGTCAGTCTGACAGGTGGCCTGTGGTTCTGACTTCCTGTTATTTTCAGTATTGATACATAGAGGGATTGTGTAATTACTCCCTTCAATGCGACTTGAAAGACTGTCCTTAGCAGAGTCATTGACTTAGGTAAGGCCTGGGAGCAGCTGGAGCTCAAAGAGCCACAAGTGCAATCTAGTGCTTCAGCACTGTACTAGCTTGAAGCTAGCTGGAATGTTTCGGTGAGAAGAATGAGATTGTAGGCTGTGAAAAGGAAACAATGGTGATGTCTACTTCACTCATAGGCTTGCTGAGACGTATCAAATCAAGAACACAAACATAGATATCAGAGTTGCTCTCTGGCTCTGGCTTCCTGCACTTTTCTCCCTAACCTGCTATCTGTGTGACTAATTCTTTTGCTTTCTAGCCCCTCTGGCTGATCCTCCAAACTCACCTTGAACGTAAGGCAAAGCCTGGGATAAGGTAGAGGGGTGGAAGGTTGGTTGGGAGCTCCTCCTGGGGACTCTGGTTTCTGGGAGGGATGTTGTGTTTCTGTATTACTTTTTAAACTTGCAGATTTCTGTATACAGCTGTAAATATTGTAAATACCTGCTTGTATATTGTGCTAAGCTGTAAATATAAAGCTTCATTCTTAATTTCCAGCTCAGCTGAGTCTAGGCTGGGTGATTTCATAAGAGTGAGAGGGCAGGTAACACCCAAACTGTCACAAGTACCCAGAAGTGCCTGTCAGTACTTTCCTGAATCAATCCCTAGTTTATTTTTCATATTGAAATTCTGAAATATTTATCATTCAAGTCAGAAGGAGAGGAGTGTCTATGCACTCTTAAACCAGGTTCTTCTAAGTGTTGTTCACTGATACAGAATTATGATAGGTTTTTTTTTTAATCAGTAGTATGTGGTCTTATGAAAGGTACTTTATGATCTTAAATACAATGGCTGTGTGTACAAGCACCGAGTTTAGGTTTTTATGATTCTAGTTGAAGGGATTAAAATAAGTCCATGGTCTGTATATAAGATATGCAAAGCTGATATTTCAGTGTGTAATTCTCTTAGGTAGCAGCTGGCAATATATGTCTCCTATTGTCCAGGTGCCTTTAACCTAAGTTTATATATAGTCTGCACATCTTTCACTACAGTGGAGTAACTGAAATTTGGGTTTGTAAAGAAGAAGACTTTGTGATGTTTAAATATACATCTCTGAGCCCTCAAGCATTGGTATTGCAACTTAGAATCACAGAATTAACCAGGTTGGAAGAGACTTTCAAGATATCCAGTCCAACCTAGCACCCAGCCCTATCCAGTCAACTGGACCATGGCACTAAGTGCCTCATCCAGACTTTTTTTGAACACCTCCAGGGACAGCAACTCCACCACCTCCCTGGGCAGCCCATTCCAATGGCAAATCACTCTCTCTAGGAAGATCTTCCTCCTAACATCCAGCCTATGCCTCCCCTGACACAACTTGAGACTGTGTTCCCTTGTTCTGTTGCTGGTTGCCTGGCAGAAGAGACCAACCCCCACCTGGCTACAGCCTCCCTTCAGGAACTTCTATGACAGATAGTCCTGGACAGCTATAACCAGGAGTACTCCACTGTGTCACCATGCAGCTATAGTCCATGATGTGGGGAGGATGCATTATCAAAACGAGCAGAGCTCAGCAATTGGATGGATAGCAAAGACTCCTGTAAGAATTAGTGTAATAGTGGGGTGATGTTTGTAGGGACTTGAGAAATACTATTTGAATACAGAGATGTATTTTTCTATGCAAATAGTGTTTGTGTGCAACACAAACATGTGTGCAAGACAAATGTGTACAGGGTTAACCCTCCTGGGGGAGTGATCTTGAACCTGACCCCAGGTGATCTTGATCCCTCCCCAGGAGTGGGTCTGAACACTACCAGTTGATGGTGGTTAGCCCACTCCCCCTTCCTGTCTAAGATCCATAAATGCAGAGGGACTTCTTGTTCCTCTCTCTCTCTCTCTCCCCTGCCTTCCTGCTCACCATAAATCACCATTCCTGTTTCCTGCTGCTCTTTGTTACACCATATGGCCATCACTCATGAGGAGAACAAAAAACCCATTGCCATCCAATCTGGTTGTATATTTACATATTTTGTATCTTGTTTTTCCCTTCCCTATACCTTTGTAACTTCCCTACCTCATATACCTTTTATTTATTGCTAAACCTTTCTTCTTTTAACTTCCAAATTGCAGTGAGATTATTTATTTGGGTCTGCATATCTTTCCTCTCTCTCCATCTAATTCCTTTTCCTTTGGGAAAGAAGGGGGAAGAGGGAAGGGCATCCTATAAATTGTTATTGGCTCTATCAATGATATTTGAGTCTCTGGGGAATTTAAATTAGAACCGAGACAACATGGGAGAGATGATTTCTTGTATCTTAACCTTCTGGGACATACTTATTACTTTAGCAGGCCTGGAAGGAAGGCTAGAAGAGGAAACTGACTCCCCATTAGCATCGGTGAGAGCTTTGCAGGACAGAGCACCAAGAGCTGTGCTGCTTTGTGCAGCAGATCTTTACTTGCCTTCACTGACAGAACTGCAGTTACCACTAAAACCAGTGGGGCTAACAAGAACCTGAAGATTCAAAGAAGTAAAACATGTTCCCCTTACTCTCCACTGCGACCTTGAGCTGAGCATGAGAGTGGAACCAAACCTGCCAAACGGTTTCATAAATGGAGCTGACTTAGCAAGAAGTTGCAGCTTCTTTCATTCTCCTAGATCTGTCCTCCAAACAGCCATATGAAGAGTTATTTCACATTTTTGTACATTTGCATAATAGAAAACTTTGTTTGTGACAGAAATAATCACCCTAACTGGTGTACAAACACTTCTTTTCAGGCTTGCAGCTGTGGCTCATTGGCAGCTGGCAGAGCTCTCATCAGTGATTCAAGCACCAGAATACCTTCCTTGTTTGCCCTCCTATTGCAAAGCCAGGTAAGAAACGTATTAGTTGGCAAACTACACATGAGCACTTGCCCATCGTGAATGTGGAGCATCTTACTTCATTGGTTAAATGTCAGTTTGTACACACATAATGCCACAGAATCCTCATGTCATGTAACTTGTAGAGTTAGATGCTGAGCCTGATCTCATAAATTGTCTTCTTAGAGTTGTTAGATGTCAGGACAGTTTAATTATTGAGCCCAAAACACATTGCAATTGAACAAATTAGTCTATCATAAAGGTTCTTTACGATAAACTATTAAGTTCTTTACAGCGAGGGTGATGAAACACTGGAACAGGTTGCCCAACAAGGTTCTGGATATTCCTTCCCTGAAATTGTTCAAGGCCAGGTTGGATGAGGCCTTGAGCAGCCTGCTCTAGTGGGAGGTGTCCTTGCCTATGGCAGGGGGTTGGAACTGGATGACCCTTGAGGTCCCTTCCAACCTATGATTATTTTCCTGTCAAATAATTAACAAAATTCATACAGGTAAAACAGAAGAACTACTTCTCTCTTTTGCTTTATCATCTGCTAGAATCACGAACTCTGTGTTTTTAATGAACTCCATCCTTTTCAACTTATATTAATGTCTTAATATATTACTAAAATGAAAGAAAAATCATATATTGGTACCACATTAAACAAAACATGGTCCTAATGGTGAAAACTGTAAAGCTGGATTGTTCTTCTCCTTATCTCAGAGTTTAATTCATCTGATTATGTTGAGATAGCTCTTCTCTTCTGGGGCATGCTTTGATGTGCTCTGTTAACATGAGGCCTCTCCCTTTTTGATTCAGTGAGTCAGGTCACGTTTTCTGCTTTCAGTTTTTGTAAAGTATTAGTTGGTTTGCAAAGGGAATGTGCTGGTATTATGCTGAGGAGCAACACAGGCAGGACATAGCGATCATGGAGAAAAGCCAGTATGAGCCATTACTATTTGAATTTGGAGAAAAGCAAGCGGGAATCAACTAGGGAAGGCTGCAGAAGATAGTGTGACTGAAACAACACTCCAGCTGTGCTCACTGAGATAACTTGCTGTACCTCCAGAACACTGTTAGACTCAGCCACTATACACTGGCTGGATGTAAGGTAAATTGCTGTAGCAGCTAGTGGCGAAGTTTGACATTGTGTTTCATATTCATATATACTGAAAGCAAGCCCAGGGCACAAGGGAGAAAGTAGCAGTGCCTGAACAATCATGACTTCATAAACAGCACTTTGCTGTTTATAAATTGGCCTTGGCCCAAAATCACAGAGGTATATCAAAACTCAACATGCCACTGGAAAGAGGCATTAGACATACTTGCCAGCAACCTGGAAGGAAGCACATGGCTTCCCAATGCCCACTAGATGGCAAAGCAAGGTGCTGTATTCAGACAACAGAACAACTTTACCAGCCTGCACCTCACACTGGTATGACATAGAGCTTGGGCATGGCAATATCAGAGCAAGGGATGCTGTGATTGATCAGGACTGCTCATCACTCTGGGCTATTGGACCAGGGCTTCTGTCTCTTGCAGATAGAGGATTTAAATAATAATTATACTAATTAGATAGATAGTAGATAATTAGATCCAATAGTAGCCTGAACATGAGTCAGCAGTGTGCCCAGGTGGCCAGGAGAGCCAATGGCATCCTGGCCTGTATTGGGGACAGTGTGGCCAATAGGATAAGGGAGGTTATTCTTCCCCTGTACTCAACACTGGTCAGGCCACACCTTGAGTACTTTGTCTAGTTCTGGGCCCCTTAATTCAAGAGAGATGTTGAGATACTGGAACGTGTCCAGAGAAGGGCAATGAAGCTGGTGAGGGGCCTGGAACACAGCCCTGTGAGGAGAGGCTGAGGGAGCTGAGGGTGTGCAGCCTGGAGAAGAGGAGGCTCAAGGGGGAACTCATTGCTGTCTACAACTACCCGAAGGGAGGCTGTAGGCAGGTGGGGGTTGGTCTCTTCTGGCAGGCAACCAGCAACAGAACAAGAGGACACAGCCTCAAGTTGTGCTGGGGGAAGTATAGGCTGGATGTTAGGAGGAAGTTCTTGCCAGAGAGAGTCATTTGCCATTGGACAAACATTTAACATGAAAATTATCTGAGTGTCTCACATAAATGCATTCCATTAGAGCGTGGTTGATTGTTACGAATTTCTGTCTTGACAATTAAAACTATTGTTTTGCAATCATTTGTGTGTTTGGAGGGGGGAAAAAATGCTGAGATACAGCTACTGAACTGAAGTTTTAAAAGGTGTGAGATCTGTGAAGGTCTTGGTCTTGCTCCAGTATTTAACACCACTCAGTTTTACATTCCTGAGTGAAGATGTGGTTTTTGCTTCCAGTGTAAGCTAAGACAGGGCTCAACCCTCAGCTTCCCTTGTCTCCATACCAAAACCCCTACAGCCATGTGTTCAGTCTCATCAGCTAGAATGCTCGGGTGAAAATGCAGTACTTTTTCTGGATGGATTACTTCTCAGCCAAGGCCAAGAGTTGACCCAAGGCTCCAAGCAGCCACATGGTTGCAGGCATCAGAGCTGGGAAATGGGTGTGAGCACCACAGAGCATGGGGAAAAAAAGGAAGAGGCACTTCTGGAAATGTCTGCATCTTAACTTGGTTTAGGGCAGGTCTTCACTTTTTGCTCAAGCTATCCTGCTGCCTGGCTGTGCTCCCTCTGGACTGGAGGAAAAGGGGCTCCCCCCGAGGCAGGCTTACTTTCCTAGCTGGGCCTTGGTGTGCTGGCTTTCTCCCAGGAGGAGCACCCTTCTCAGCGGGAACAATTGGCTGGCTACCCTACCAATAGTCTCCAATCTTCATTGTGTGGACATCTTGCCAGAGATTTTCTCCTTCCCTCCACAGCTGCACAAATAACTTCCTTCTCCGGCTATGATCCAACAGTGTGCAGTATCCAGCTGAAATGACACTAGGAAATTCAGACACAATGCAAGACAGCAACTGGAATTTGTTTGTCATAAACCCCAAGGGCATGTTCTCATTAAAGCAGCAAGTGGTATCCAGCAGTTATGTTCTTTCATGTCTGCCTTACACTCCCCTAAACTGCCAAAGATTAGAGCCTGCTTTCAGAGTTCTGTCAGTCTCTGCTCGGTTTGGTAGAAAACTTTTCAACCAGGGCTTGGAACAAAGAGCATTTCTCCACACGACAGCTATTAATCCTCCCCTTGTGGGTGGCATACTATCTTCATTCACTGACCAAATTCAGTTGTGTTAAGAGGAGAGTAAGCCTTTCAGATTCTGCACGTTCTGCAGCAGAAGGCAAAGCCTCCAGCAGGAGACGGGAGGAAACATTCCTCTGCGAGTCAGCATCACTTCCCACAGCACCCTCAAGTAGCTGGTTAGTTTAGTGTTGTTTTGTGCCATCACACAAATATTTGACCAAGTCACTGCTTTTATAGCATATGTGAGATACCATGCTGGGCTGGGCTTTCTGCTGAGGGACTACAAAGACCCAGCATTTGCAAGAAACACCACCACCACCACAGTGATCTGGGTGTTATCAGCTTTTAAGCACCCGGTGCCATTTGTGCGTAAGCATCTCTAGAGGAGTTACAAAACCTCTGCCTCTTTTTTAAAGTGTCCCCAGCTAAACTAATGTAGAAAGAACTTGGTGTTGTAACTATCCCGTATCCCATGGGAACAAAAGGACTTACTCCTGTAGGTCCTGCATGAATTCTGATGCTGAGAGTAGGCTCAGCTTTAGGTGCCCAAGGGATAATGAACATAGATGCAGTATTAAATATGAGCTTCAGACGCCTTGTGCACTGTGACCGAGCATTAACTTATACTCTTGGCAGATATGTACTAATCCAGGATTCAAATGTAAAATGTATTTATAAGTACAGTAAACTTGTAGGGCAGTAAAACTTCCACTCAGTCAATAATCTTTGTATGTGGTTAGATTAATTAATACTATTTATGAGTCAAACAAAACTACTGATAAAGGATTAGCAAAGACTGGTGCCATTCTAAGGAACATGTTTGTGCTCACTGTGCTTTTAGAAATGCTGATGATGTTTAGGAAATCTCTGTCTTAGATGGAGCTTCTTGGCATTGCAGTTTTTCTCACGAGGCTGTGGCCCTTTGAGCTAGGTTTCTAGCTCAGACATAAAATTATTCAGGACAGAGAAACTGAGAAGTAGAAGCTGTGAGTGGAGAGGTGAACATTCTAGGGATAGGCCATATGATGGCAACAATGGATAAGTTGATATCATTTCATTGGCGCATCAAGGGCTTTATGTCTGGAAGCACAGTTTGGACCTTCCCCTTGCTGCTTCTGCTGCGCCCACTGCTATCTCCCCCTGTCGCTGTTTTGGCTGCTGCCGCTTTTGCTGCTTCACTGCCACTTGGCCCTTGCCCCATCTTCGCTAAGGTTATTCTATTTCTCTAGTAGTTTATTCTCCTTACACTGTTAAACTATAAGAAATACAATTTCATTTTTCCCTGACTTCCCCCTCCAAAATTCCGTATTGTAATGAGTTTATTCTACCAGGGGAGGGATCCACCCTAACCTGGGACACAGGCTTGGAAGGGGAAAAGAATGAGGAGGGGTGATGGCTTCAAAATGGAAGAAACTGGATTTAGATGAGACATGAGGACGAAATTCTTCCCCATAAGGGTGGTGAGTCGCTGCAGCCTGATGCTCAGAGTCATGGTGGAGGCTCTAAGCCAGAGAAACTCTCTTGACCTACTAGCCACAGCCCTTCTAATCCACCTCAGAATGGCATTGCCCCTCCTGGCCATGAGTGCACATTGAAGAATATTTTACAGCAAGGGAAGGTAATATGCTGAATATAACTGTCAAGAGTTTTTGGCATCAATGCCAGGTACCTACTTCATGACTGATGACTGACTGGGAACCTCCCTGGTGAACTGCCCCATTCCCTACTTTGAGAATTGACTAGTGCAGAGTTTCATTAATGTTTTGGGCAGGTTCAATCTACACAGTCCGAGAGCAGGCTTCTCTTGGTGAGAACTGACTCTGGGGACATTTTCTCCAGGGAGTGAAGAAATCAGTCTCCTGTCTTTACCAGATGAACACCTTGGTACAAGACTCAGATTTAGGGGGTGCTTTTTGTAATACTCTTGAAATCTACTAGTAACTGGACTGACTCAAATAGCTAAGACATAATAATCGCCACCAGGCTTGTAGTGATAAACTGGTAAAGAGGTTAAAGTGAATCCCAAAGAGAGATGGATTGGGTTAAGTGCTTGACTTAGACTGAGGAGATAAGACTCAAATTCCTGCAAACTTTAATGCTTTGTATTTGAAGAGACAGACAGATAGATAGATGCATACATTAATATATATACATGTGGATACTGAACATACGCTGCCTCTGCCTTGTTAAGAGTATAGGACCCTGTGGCAGGGACTCTGTCCAATGTTCACACAGACCCAGGAAGCGGAGAAGTTAGCTCAGGCTTCTGGACTCCCACAATAATGCAAATATCAAACATATGGCAATGCTTAGCTGACATTTTTCACTTCAAAGAGATGAAGTGTTAGCATCTATTTATGACTCAAGCAGACAGGTCCTTAAAACCTGTTGCTCTTATAGGAATGACAAACTTTATATACAGAGAGGATTACAACACTGGCCCTTGTGAATTCTTATGAGCTATATTTAGAATTAAATCCAAGCATAATTAAACAGTGCTAATGAGACAGAGTGGCTTATCTTCATTTGGCATATAATTGGTGTCACTGATTTCCTCATTCATTTTTCCTGTTTTTAAAGCCCTTTTTTCCACTGAGATTTGATGGTAAAAAGTTGCCCTGCAGAGAGAAAGTATCTGGCCTGGAGGTTCAATTCAGCTGGAAGCCTTTTAAGGGATGCAGCTTTCGTGATAGCATCATTAACTGACAGCAAAGATACCTGTGCATGTGTAACCAACAGTCAAGTAAGACATTCTTTTTGTGGTGAACCTTTGAAAAATGCCATTTCACAGTATTACAAAGGCCATATTGAGGAAGAAAAGTTCACCTCGTCTTGTTTCCAGCGATGGAAACAAAACACAGTGAGAGTTTTCACAGTTGTAGGTATATAATCCACCATTATTCTCAAAATATGCTCTAACTCATCTGGAAAAGTGAGGCTTGCACAGGAATTCTTGTGGTAAGTACTTTGTGGCAGGCCAGGATGGAAGATTGTAATGATCTTGCACAGCCTTAGCAGCTCTAAGCTTATGACCAGAGCAGGACTCTCTGTTACAGCTCTGCTCCAATAGCTGATTTTATTAATGAACTAAAAAACACCAGCTACCTTGCAGCAGCAGGCTGGCTGTGGTGGGGGTTTGGTTGGTTGGCTTTGTTTGGTTGGTTGTTGTTGGGTTATTTTGGTTGTTTTTTTTTCCCTAGCTAGCAGAGAAGCGGTTGCAACAGGCAAAGTCAAGTTTACTGAAATCTCATTTTGCTTTTCAGTTGTATGTTTGGATGGACTCAGACTCCCTTATATAATGTACTGCTGCCTCCATAAAATGGATACAAATTTTTTGGAGGGTTTAGCCCACATCCATTACTGCAAAATCAGCTGCTTCCTTGGAGGTCACCCAGTAATGACTGTGACTGCCATGTGTGACAGGGTGCTTGTGCTTGCTGACTGACAAGGGTGCTCAGAAGCATCATTCACTTAAGCTTTCACTGTGCTTCACATCCTAATGGGAGCACTTGCAACCAGCAGGAATCTGTTCTCAGTGACTGTCTGTAGAAGAAAGATTCTCCAACTCATCCTCCCTCCAAAGTGACCACTGCTAACTAAATGCCCTTCCACCCACTGAGCCAAACCAGTTCAGAGAACTACAGTGGCTGTGAGCAGGCTCTGCTGGATACAGAGGGTAGAATGAGATGTTTTTCATCTTGCTCCAGTAATTCAGCACAGGCTTATTCTTTGGGTCACTGAAAACAAGTCTTTGTTTTGTCCTTTTCTGGAGGGGGATTTGAAACACATCCCTGCTAAGACTATTATGCAGATTAATTTGAGACATCAGAATTACTATAAGCATCTGGTCTAAAGAAGTTCCTATTGCTAAGTTTCACTGGACTACTCTGACTGTATCACCTGTACCAAATATACCTCCCTCTTTTGGAGGTTGCCTCTTTTGACCACTTAGGGTTCTGTCACTCTTATAGAGGCCAAGACTTGCAGCTGTCCTTTCCCTCCATCACAGGCTAGCTGAAGTAGTCAGCCCGCCCACTGGCTACTCATTCGTAGTCAAAATTGCTGGTTTCAGGGGAGCAAATAATTTCAGGAGTTGTTCTGCACCCCCATAAACCATCTTAATCTGTTCATATATTTCACAAAATTTCATGTGTCTTCATGCTGCTTTTTTCACACTAATCATTCAAGTGTTCAAGCATTTAAAGCTGCCTTGTGGTTGAACAGCAATGAGATATACCATTGGTAGCCATAAGACCTGTGAGCAGCTCCACTTGTGAGCAGACCACATCCACAACCACTTGTCCCTTGAGCTCAGCTGAAAAAGTGCCCTTTTTCAAAAGCAAGATTTTTCTTTGGGCTGTGAAACAGAAGTCCTGACTGGCTACGGCAGTGAAAAAATCACACAGCTCTTGAAGTATCAAAGTCTTCCCCATTTTGGAAAGTCTAGCACTGCCTTCTGCTGCCTTAAACTTGAGTTTCAATTGTATTTCTTTTTAACCAGCTTATCTTAACTGCTGGGGAGTCCCACTGTCAGGATTAAACAGATGTTTCATTTCCTGCCAAAGGTGGGTGAAATAATAATCACCAGCTCTGCTTCATTGGCTGCCATGTGGTCTGGAAAGGAGCCATATGCCCAGTGCTCAGAGACTGCTGCAGATGGAAGGCTGAGGGCATAATTTATTATTTGCCTAATCAATCTGAATGCTTCTTTCTTTCAGGAAGCACATTTCTAGTATTTATAAGGAGATACACGCAGGACTCATCAGACACCCTCCTATAGAGAAGCACACCTGCATGGCTCATGGGACCAGGAGCAAAGACCTTGCAGTTGAAACTGCACTGTGCCCATGAGCTGTTCTCAGTGTGACGCTCAGTCATAGACACTGTTCAGATACAGCCCTGTGTGCCATAACAACAGTTTTCTTAATCCTTTTGAAGAGGTCTTCTTGAAGAGCGTGTGATGCCTTTCCTCCAGCAGGCTACAGGTGTGAGTGCAAGCAGGCTGCTTTTTGCTAACCTGCCTCTTGAAAACTGCTGCTGTGTCATCAGCCTGATGTGATGCGCTATGTCTGTGGGCATTCTTTTCTACCAGCTGACTCATTATCCACCCACAAGCCAGCCCTCATCTTCCAGGGAAGCTGCAGAGCTCTGAAGTGAAGCACAGACTGTGGCTGAAGGGTGGTGAGCAGGGTGTACAGAGTAGAGCAGGCAGTGGACACAGGTATTGACTTCTTTCTTGGGAGATCTAAGTAGTTCCAAAAACATAGGCACTCTCTGTGGGAGGATAGGCAAAAGGTGACAGTAGGACCCCTCTGCTCTGTGGAGTAGCCAAGTAGAGTGCCAAATGCAGTGATTAGTATGGAGAAAGCCATCTGGCTTCTGGCCTTTAATAGCCCTATTAAGTGTGCCTTTTACAGTGGACCACAACAAATCTCCCTGTGCTTTTAGCAACTCTGTCTAGCCTTTCTTAATGATACTACGAGGCCCTATCTAGAAATGAAATAGGGAGTAGGGCAGAAAGAGAGAAAAGGGAGGAAGGTCACAAGAAACTGAGATGGCTTCAAGCCTTATTCTGAAATATTACCTCTCTAGCACTGGAGTCACAAACACAGGAAGCTAGAGTATGAGGCTAGTGATGTAACTGTTGAAGAATGGTGCCAAGCTGTTGGAGGTAAAAGTTGGTAGGCTTTATGAAGACAGGATTCAAGACTGAAGCAAATATTTCTGCAAGCAGGAGACAGACTATGGCCTGGACTATGCTTTATACTGATCTCCGGCAATGCGAATCTGCCAGGTAAGGATGAATGAGCATGTCTCTACATGAATGATGTATGGCAGTTTCCCAGCAACATTTGAAAAGTATTTGTTTCAGTTCCTCAAAGTTCTCAATACTTCACCTCAAATTCCTCAAAGTCTTCCTTTATGGTGTGTGCTTTTAGGCTAAAAACACCCAGAAGCACAATGCAATTTTGCAGAATGGTATTTTTGTTATCTTTCTTTTTCCTCTTTTTAGTTAGAAATTAAAATGGTCAAGAAATAGGTTAGGAGCAGCAAGTTGTTTTTCATTATTAAATAGCTTGTGCTCAGAGAGCAAGTGTTTTTTGTCAACTCTCTCAACAGGCAGAAGTTGGTAAGATGGGTAAGAAAGAAATCTGTTACAGGCTAAAATGTAACCTTGAAACAAAAGGTAATTGTTTTACAAATTCAGCCATTTCCAGTGCCCAGCATGTTATTTGGCAACACACAGACTTCCAGTTGGTTTCTATTTTCTTAGCAGTTGTAGCTGCTCTCAAAAAGGACTTCCCAAGTACTGTTTATATGTACAAAAAAATCTATTGTCAGACTTCTGAGTCTTAGTAAAGTAACTCGACCAAGGTCTTCTGTTCCATTTCACGTGAAAACAAACTCGCCTGAGGGCATAAATAATGTTGTGAAATAGCTTCTTGCAGCTTTCTTCTTCTTACAGTTCTAGGTTTTAGCATCATATCTGACAAAACTTGACTGATCCCTCAAAAACACTAATATTGAGCTTCTTTACAAAAATTCCAACTTTCCCCCCCACACCTCTGTTTCTTAAATTAGTTGCACCATTTCTCTGAGCAAAATTTCTCTCTCTCCCTCCCTCTCACCATTTCTCTCTCTTTACTTCCCAGATTCTGTCCTTAAATTGTTTAAGCACTGCCTGCTGATACATGCCAATCCCAGCACATGGTATGTGCACAGCTCCAAGCCCATACCATGGGTACTCAGAAACACCAGAATAAGAGGCTTGAAATCTTCATTTTGTTTTTAAAGAAGGCTAGAACAACAGAATTCATGGGGAAAACAGTTTGAAGGGTAAGAGTGGGATGGTATTAAAATGGTCACTGCTAAGTCTTAGCTATTGAACTGTCTGTCCCTTTCTTCAGTGCAAAGAACTGACCGCCAGTTCTCTTATACCAGGTGAGAAAAGAGTGGTGCTGGGTGAAGATTTGTTATTTGTGGCTATTGTTCACTTAGGCGCAAGAGCAGTGACTGAGTCTTTTCTTCATCGAAGCTGCCAGCAGAGGATGTGAGAGGCAGGAAGAGATGTCTTCAGGAAGCAGGATCCAGGCAGCACTATACTGTCTATTCGGCACACCAGAAGGTCCAGACAGATCAACTCATTACATCCTGTGCCCCTTGACAAGTGCACAGCTCATAGATCTGCATTGCTTTTGCTAATATCATAATCTTCCACTGCAGGATTTTTGAATGTAAGTAGTCTACGTCAACTCTAAGCTTTGCAGCTTGAGTTCACCACAATTCCTTTATTTTTATCCTCTGTTGGGGTTTCATAGCTCACCTAAGCTGCAAGGGCCATGAGCAAAGTACATGAACATGCAACCACTTGCTGGCAAACGGCTCTCAGCCAAGAGGACTGTTATTAAAATGGGTTGTTTTGTTGGCAGAAGTGGATTTCGCTGTTGCCATGTGTTGCCCAAGGTGAGCCTGACCTTTGGTCTCTGAAGCTCTTGTGGGTGAGCCCAGCAATGCGGGAACGTAGCTTCTAAGACAGATTAGCTGTGAACTTAACCCAGGAAACTGATTGGAGCAATTAAAAATACTATGTTGCACAACAAAGAATGAAAACTAGCTTTTGATCTCATAGGATAAAAGTTCCAAGGCTGAGACCACGATTATGTGATAGGCCCCTAGTCAGCTTGTTGGTGCAGGGTAGTAATGTTTGTAGCCTTCTCTTAGGACAAAATTCTGCCTTTCTAGGTGCAAGAAAGGGCAGCGGAGAAACAGATCAGTGGCCAATGGACAGATGAGACAGCACTCTCCCACTGTAAGTAAGGTAACAAAATCGTGCCCTCCACCTAACCCTTCTCAGCCAGAGCAGGTCTTCACATGCCAATTCTGTCACCTTTGAACTTAATGAAGCTTTGCATGTCAAGTATGTCACAGCAGAAGACCAACACTTTGGTATGACCTTGCAACTGAAGTAACATGCAAAAGCTGTTCCTAAGAAACACCAGTCATTCACTCAAGTGAAATTCTGATTTGCTAGCTGCAGCCTGGCAACATAATGTATTCACAAGGCCTAAGGATAAACATGAATTGAGGCTTCTGGAAAAGGATGTATTTGTTCCTTGCTCAGCTCACTATCTCTCTAACCACAATCTGCAAATACTTCTGTAAAATGGCAGATTGCTGTGCTTCAACTCTTTCACCAGGGCTGCAGGAAAGAACCTGAGCTAAACTAAGTCTTCTGTTTCACCAGGGCTGTGGGTTGCTTGGTTTTGTTTTCTTGAGATTGTTTCTTGCACCTTAAGTATTTCACTATAAAACTATACTACGGTAGGTGTTAGCTCCCCATTATACCACCATCAAAAAAAAAAATTAGATTTCTACCACAGATGTTACAGGCAAATCAATTTGAAGATTTTTTTTTTTTGCTTTCTGAGCTAAAGTTACTACTAGAAGGTGCAGTTCAGCGCAAGACACTGTTTACTGGTCTGTGCAAATACATCGTAAGCCTTTGACACTACCAGGAAGAATGTACAGAGCAGGACTACAACACATGAGTTAGTTAAGAACTACCAATACTTAGAAAGGAAGAAACACTTCTGCAGTCTGATTCTTGCCTACCATTATAGGTTTCAAATCTAAAATGAAACAAATTCTAGGTGTTTAAATCCAAGTGATGGACCAAAGAACTTGTGCTTGGTGTCAGTGAGTCCTCTGCGGCAGGGAGCGATTGTGAACACATTTGCCTAGTGTAGACAAAGCCTGTCTATAATTGAGGAAGCCAGGGTGCCATGATCAGACACCACCCCTCCTTACCCTGTCCCCTTCAACTTAACTATTTCATAATCAACACTTACACCACCAAGAGGTAGCAAATATTAGCCGGGGCTCTCCTTCAGCATTAAGGTATCTCAGACAAGTCCTTACGTGTAAGCGTTTGCTTTCTTCAAAACAAACTTTCACCCTGCCCTGTGGTTAGCTTGGCTTAAGTCATCAAACTGCCAGCAAAATTCTGTAACTTAGAAACAGCTTAACATCAGCCTATTTCTGCCTTCAGAGCAGTTGTTTTTACGGTTATCTGCGTTTCCTTAAAGTACAATCACTCCGCATCCAGCTGGCATCCATTTGACTACAGTTGCTGCTGCTGGGGGGCGGGGCAGGAACGGCCCAAGCGCTCTCACTGCTGAGCCTGCTGCTGCCGCTCGGCAAAAGGAAACCGTTGCACGCCATCGCGTGGCCAGCCGCAGCAGGCTCTCGCCAGCCAAGGGAGCTCCGGTCGCCACGGGCAGCAGGGCGAAAAAAACGGTTGTTAAGGGCTCATAAAAAGCCCACTGTACGACACCACCAAAGCTATGAGACGTGCACCCTTAATGTTTTGTCCGCACCTTGTAGTCCGAGAGGCCCCTTCCTGGAGCAGCAGCAAAGCCTCAAGATGCAGAATGCACTTCTTCAGTGTGCTCAGGGCTTCTTCAGCAGAGCTGCAGGTGGCCCTGCACCCAGCACCCACATGAACACTACTGCACCGACTCAGTCTTCGTTGGCGCAGGAAATTACCTTATTCATTTTACTGTATGTCACATGCATATTAATCATTCCTAATTATATGCAAGGCTGACAGTGTTCATGGTACATCTGTCTTCTTGTCTGCTGTCAGTGTTAAAGAACTCCATGTGTCAATGTTTTAAACAAAGCTAATATGCCTATTCGTAACTGTTCATTACCATCTGAATAGATGAACGCATGGAAACAAGTAGCTGTCAGTCCCTTGCTGTACCTTAAGTCCTTATGTCTCCTTAAGTCATTCAGACGCTCTTGTCATAAGCAATTAAGACATGGTTTCATTAAATCTACTAGAACCAATTGGAACGCAGGGACAGAATGCAACAGTACAACTTCAAGGCCCTTGTTTCTAGGTTAAGTGGTCAGTTTTTGCCTTCTCACTGTTTATGACCTTATGGCTGAGAGATCACAGCTTAAAATCTGCACCCCTGCATCCTCTCGTAATTTGACGTCCAGTTATCTTTAGCAGAATAGCTGCTAAACATTGCCTTCCTTTCACTGCTTGCACACCTATCAAAACACTAGATCTAGCTATGAAACACGGGACTTTAAAATAGCTAACACCAGTGCACGACTTCAGACTAAGGCATCTTATTTTGTCTGCTTCTAGAGACAGCTACAAAGGTTTGCAGCTTGCTTTTGAAAAACAGAGACATACCAGCTAGCTTCAGATGTTACTCCAAAGGACACTGCCATACTGTAGGACAAAAAATACCTACCCAAGGATTCCAGTTCAAGGCATCTACTGACAGATTTAGAGCAGTTGCTGACTGTGACGAAACTTCTATTTCTGCTGTTCTTAAGTTATTAAAAGAAAACAGTTACGATAAGAACTTTAGCTGTGGAAGGGTCCAAGGCAGTTACAGGAAAGACTGTCAGCCCTACAAGGCCTTATGAAGCTCAGTACTAACATCTGTATACAGCAAAGAAAAGAGGGGACATCCTTCAGCCCATGCCAAAGTTTAATTCTGAGGTATATGCCACCAGATTTACAAAGGTAAATAAAAAAATACATTCCAAGAAACAGTGAGCCTCCTACTTAACAAGGCAGAAAACCCACACTACAAGCAGCTGAGAAAAGAAACTGCTCACCAGTGTGGAAAAAAAAAAAAAAAGAAAGTACTTGAGATCTCTCTGACAGAGGCTTTTGACACAACAGGTGATAGGAAATATGCAGTCATGGGGCGAAGATACATACTTAACTGATAAGGATGAGACAGGATAATGGGTATTAGAGGTAAGGCTTCCACTCAAAACTAATTCTTTAAGACATTATGATCAGCAGTTAGATGCAACTGCTATTCCAGACAGTGATCAGTCACACTACAATTCCAAAAGGGATATATGTAACTGTTGAGACAGACTTGAGCTCCAGCCTGCTGCTGCTGAAGTTTGCATATGCTTGCAGCAAAAACATCAAAATGAAATCCCAACAGTGTAGGACTGGAGGAGTACAGGTGACTTTTCCACACCAACTGTACCTGATACCAGGAGCAAAGCCTACCGCCTGGTGTACGAGCACGCAAAGCAGTTCAGACAAGTGTCTAATCTATAGTTAATCTACATTTTTCATCCTGAACGTCAATTTAAAAAGCCAAGTATGAATCAGATGGAGGCAGATTTCATGACTCATTGCTGCATTGGATCTAACTGCTAGTGCTGATCCTGTCTGCCATTATGAAGTCTGGCATTCACGCTTGGATCTCTTTCATAAGTCTGTGCTAGAAGGATGAGCTAAAACCAGTTAAATGAGAATGTAAGCATCAAACAAATAAATGTGCTATTTTGCCACACAAAGGATAAAATTCCAGGAATTTATTGCTGTATCTATGCTTAATCCATTAATTTGTCTTACAGTAGTCATGAAGTGCCAAATTGTGTGCTACATTTAACATTTCCTGTATTCCCTTCCAAATGCCATTTTACAGTGGGTGTATGAAACGATGCAGCAACATTCACAAAACATGGTTCCAGCATCCCTCCAGAGCTTAAAAATAAAGGTTTGTGTACAAGCTGAATAACGAGATGTCAGTTAATAGGGTCACTCAGCAACTTTAATAGAAATATCTTTAGGTGGAAGTTAAAATTTACAATTCAGACTAGGCATTCTCATCCCCACTGTAGTAACAAGATACTTGCAAAGAACAAGAACTATGGTACGTAAATGTCACACGCAAGAACCGCTTCATTTCTATCAGAAGCAAAAGTTGCTAATTATAAGCAAGGACAGACCTAGCAGGCTAAGGCTGTCAGCCTATATTAAAAACGTGTACCTCCAAGTTTGGCAGTGGAATTCTATTTACCAGCCTGACTTTTTTTGGTTTTGGTTACACACTCTTCCTCCCTTCCCAGCATACACACTTTATAAACCCCTTTTTATTTTTATTATACCTCCATATTATTTACAGGACTCCTAAAGATTAAGTACAAACTAGTATGAAATTAATGACAGCTTGCTCTTCGAATATGTATCCCACGGCTAAATAAATACCAAGCCAATCCAAGAGTGATCTGAAGTTACGATTCAGAAGCTTGTGTATCTGTGACTCCAGATGTTTTCTCATTAACTGTAGAGGACTCACTTGATCTGTCAACAACAGTTGCCTTAGAAGTTGGGGTAGTGCTATCCAAGGTAAGTGTAGAGGTCTGTTCTACATTTACAGTAGTGCCAGGGTTGACGGAAAAACCTTCAGCTTGGGTAATGGAGGGAAGCAAATCTGCAGGCACTGTAGGTGCCTCTGTGGCCAAAGGAAGCAGAGGAACACATTTGGGTGGCATTGACAGAGGTGTTATTCCCACTAGATTCAGAGGTGGCAAGGAGGGAAGGGGTGGCAAACCTAAGGAGAGAAGAGAAAAAAGAAAGTGAGCTGCTGCATACCACAGGCAGATCTGGATAGGAGCTCTGTTCGCTCAGAATTGTTACCGGCTCTAATCTCCTATTGCTCTTGAAGAGAAGGAAGCTTTTGGAACTTAGCAGGAACATAACAACTGCAGCACTACTGACTCAGCAAGCTAGTTTCAAACCCGATACTTTTCAGATTGTGTAGAATCATAGAATAGAAGGGACCTTAAATATCATCTAGAGCCAACCCCCTCCCGTTATGGGCAGGGACACCTACCACTTAGACCAAGTTGCTCATAGCCTCATCCAGTCTGGTCTTAAGCACTTCCAGGAATGAGGAGTCCACAACTTCTCTGGGCAACCGGTTCCAATGTCTCACCACCCTTCTTTCCAATGTCCAATTTAAATCTACCCTGCTCTAGATCCTGCTCTAGTTTAAAATCTTTGCCCCTTGTCTTATTGCCACACGCCCTCACAACCAGCCCCTCTCCAGCTTTCCTGCAGGGCCTCCTTCAGCTACTGGAAGGCCTCTATAAGGTCTCCCCAGAGTCTTCTTCAGGCTGAACAGACCCACCTCGCTCAGTCTGTCCTAGGAAAGGTGTTCCAGCCCTCTGATCATGTTCGTAGCCCTCCTCTAGACCCTCTCCAACAGATCTGTGCCCTTCTTGTGTTGAGTGCCCAGTGCTGGACACAGTACTCCAGTCTGGATCTCAGCAGAACAGGGTAAAGGGGCAGAATCACCTCCCTTGACCCATCATCCGTGCATCTTTTGATTCAGGCCAGGATACCACTGGCTTTTTGGGCTGTCAGCACACGTTGCCAGCCCATATCAAGAGCCTCATCAAACAGCACCCTCAAGTTTTATTTAGACTCCAATTTCAGAATGGATGAACTCAGAACAAATTCAAGTTTGCTTTTACCGCTCCAGAGGACTGGGTATTTAACACTAATACTGACAATTAGATGTTTTGGCATTCACTGAGACTGTCTGAAACAAGAAGTTAACAAGAATCTTATGCTGTATAAACTTCCAGTTTCTTTTTGTTCACTCCACATGGACCTTCCGCAGTCTTGTTTTATTCAAAGCCGTAAATCCAGTATTACTTTGTACTTTGGCATTCCATCACAGTGCTTCAGTCTCCTCATCCAGCACACAAGGAAACAACTCATATTTTCTCCTGCCCATGAAACTGTGTACTTTCATTCTTGGTGCAATCTCTTTTGAGGTGATAAATCAGGTAACGGAAGATGTAAATACAGGCACAGGGTTAGAATTAGCTTGTCTAAAGACATAGTTTTTGTCTACTTCATCTGGGCACTACTGTCAACTTCTACCTCAAGCAAACATTCAATTTATTCTCTTCAGGATTACATCAGATGGCTCTAAACAAGAGTGCGAAGGACTGTCAAGAAGAGACAACCTATTACAGTGTTTCACTTTAGAGAAGCACATACCAGGTTGTATGATTTCCGGAACAATGTGAGGTGCAGGTAAATTAAGTTTGGACAGATCAGTCAGGTTGGGAAGCCCTGCTGGTAATGGCATCAGACCTAAGAGAAGAGTGGAAAAGTTAGAGATGAAAGTTTAACATTTGGTTTGTGTTTTGTTTGGTTTGTTTGTTTTTTTTTTTATTTCTGGGTTTTTTGTTTGTGTTGTAGGGGTTTTTTTGGGGGGAGGGTGGGTTGTTTTGTTTTTTTCCCTAATCTGTACCTGAGACCTTATTAGTATATGAAGTTATTTTGTATTGTTTTTTATCTTGATTGTGAATTTTATGTATAAGAATACAAATTCACCTGAGTTTTAGCTTTCAAGTTTCACAGGAAAAACAGATACCTACTGCAGGAAGTCCAGACTAGCAAATATATAATCATAGAATGAACCAGGTTGGAAGAGACCTGCAAGATCATCCAGTCCAACCTAGCACCCAGCCCTATCCAGTCAACTAGACCATGGCACTAAGTGCCTCAGCCAGGCTTTTCTTCAACACCTCCAGGGACAGAGACTCTACCACCTCCCTGGGCAGCCCATTCCAATGCCAATCACTCTCTCTGGGAAGAACTCCCTCCTAACATCCAGCCTAGACCTCTCCCACCACAACTCTAAACTGTGTCCCCTTGTTCTGTTGCTGGTTGCCTGGCAGAAGACACCAACCCCCACCTGGCTACAGCCTCCCTTCAGGTAGTTGTAGACGGCAATGAGGTCACCCCTGAGCATCCTCTTCTCCAGGCTAAACACCTCCAGCTCCCTCAGCCTCTCCTCACAGGCCTTGTGTTCCAGGCCTCTCACCAGCTTTGTTACCCTTCTCTGGACACATTCCAGTATCTCAACATCAATCTTGAATTGAGGAGCCCAGAACCGAACACAGGACTCAAGGTGTGGCCAAACCTTTCATATTTTTCTAAGGGAAGTAGAATCTTATTTCAAGGAATTAGTAAGTTTGCATTCCAAGTTCAGCTTTTAACAACAGTAAGCATTTCATGGCAGTACTTTATCAGAAGCCCTCCATTTCTAATTTGAAATATAGTCATCAACCTCAGTCATTAGAATAACTACTATTAGTCTTGTCTACTTAGTTCATTACTAGAGTTGCCCATAAAAATATACAGAAAAGGAAAGACAGACTAACTTTCAAAACTGGAAAGGACTGAAAACATAAGAGAAGCTTATGATGAACAGAGCACACCTTGCTCCATCACTGTGTTTGCTATGGAGCATCTCTCCGCTCCTGAATTTCCTGTTTGAGAAGAGCTGCATTTCTAGGATAAGGGCTCTACTCCTGCTCCGTGTTTATATCAGAGAAGGACAATTCTGAAATAAGCTGTTGATACTACAGTAATAAGGCAGAGGGGAAAATTCTGAAAGCAAGGCCACTGTATGGAGGTTTTGATTAAAAACCAGTCATCTTTACCTGCCTGTGAATTCATTAGCCAGAAAGGCTGACATTGTATGATCTGAAGAGTCTTCAGCTTAGGTACCAGCAACTCCAGTTTGAACTTTTCTGAGAAATTATGAACTTCACATAAATCCACTCAAATTTTAAACTTCTTATATAAGCAAACTGCAAGAAATAGTCTTTTAGCTTTCAAAAAACCCAACCATTTAGAGAACAAGGTGAAAAGAAAACTTCGGTTTGCAGATTTGGGGGAAGGGGTAAACGGACTGAGAAAGAAAAGGACATCAACAGAAGCTGAACTTCACAGGGCTTTGCCATTCTCTTTGTGTAGTACCAGATTAAAGTACTCTGCATGCACTTAGCTTTACTACATATTTTTCCTGGTTTATTTCTATGCGTTAATTAATATGTTTGGACAAATCTTCATCTACTTGTCTCACAACATACAAAACGAAATACAACTCCTTCAGTGTTTTGGAACAGGTTGAGTCCTGTGTCAATGCACCAATTACAGGGCAATCCTCATCCTACTCACTGTGACCAATTCTAGAATACTAGTGCTGGAGAGGTATCAGCAGGAAATAAACATGCACCAGTTCGTAGACAGACTCTTACTGTTGTTATAGCAGTTTAAAAATACTAAATAATAATAAAAAAACCCAACAAAACAAAACAGTAACTGCAACACAGTTCTGTATTGCTAGCCACAAGAGCACAGGATGTCAGCAGTTGGAAGGGACCCAAAGAGATCAACCCCCCTGCCAGAGCAGGACCATACAACCTAGCTCAGGTCACAGAGAAATACATACAGATAGGCCTTGAAAGTCTCCAGAGAAGGCCATTCCACAGCCTCTCTGGGGAGCCTGTTCCAGTGTTCTGTGACCTTCACAGTAAAGCTCCCCTTTGTGTAGAGGTGGACCTTCTTGTGCTGCAACTTACATCCATTGCTCCTTGTCCTATCACAGGGAGCAAGTGAGCAGAGCCTGTCCCCCCTCTCCTGACACCCAGATATTTGTAAACATCTATTAAATCCCCTCTCAGTCTTCTCCAGACTAAAAAGCCCCAGGTCCCTCAGCCTCTCCTCATCGGGCAGTGCTCCAGTCCTCCAATCATCCTCATAGCCCTTTGCTGGACCCTCTCCAGTGGATCCCTGCCCCTCTTAAACTGGGGAGCCCAAAACTGAACACAGTACTCAAGATGAGATCTCACCAGGGCAGAGTAGAGGGGAAGGAGAACCTCCCTTGATCTGCTGGATACATTCTTCTTAATATGCCCCAGGATCCCACTGGCCATCTTGGCCTCTCTTTATACTAAGAAGAATAATCAGGCTGAGTATTAGACATTTCCTAAACTGGAGGTTTTATAGGTGAAAGGAATGCAGAAATAGGCAAGACATGTCTATTTCTCATCTACTGAGAATGTCTTGGACAAACTGGAAACTGAAGTTATTTGAACAGTATTTTGCAACATACAATTTATGGACTATGGAAACAACATATCAACTAAAGAAGTGCTGGAAATAGCAATGCTAATACCTTCTGAAGAATCCAAGGGTTAGATCTATTGTGCAGGTTGCCCAAAAAGGCAAATGATTGTGAATTTTGTTGTCAGCTCAGTTCTCTGTGCTACAGAAATGCTGTGCGCATACTCTATGGGAGTAAATAAGTTCTTAACACAGTAATAGTTGTATAGAGATTTTTTTAATATGAAATGTGTAAGTTGTGTGAAGCAATACCCTGCTGTCCCCTGAAAGCAATTGGTGGTGAATGGTGTCACATCCAGCTGGCGGCCAGTCACTAGTGGTGTCCCTCAGGGATCAGTGCTGGGCCCCATCCTCTTTAACATCTTCATAGATGATCTGGATGAGGGCATCGAGTCAGTCATCAGCAAGTTTGCAGATGACACTAAGCTGGGGGCAGATGTGACTGAGTTGGAGGGCAGAAGGGCTCTGCAGCGGGCCCTTGACCGCCTGGACAGATGGGCAGAGTCCAATGGGATGGCATTCAATAGCTCCAAGTGCAGGGTGCTGCACTTTGGCCACAACAACCCCATGCAGAGATACAGGCTGGGGTCAGAGTGGCTGGAGAGCAGCCAGACAGAGAGGGATCTGGGGGTGCTGATTGATACCCGCCTGAACATGAGCCAGCAGTGTGCCCAGGTGGCCAAGAGAGCCAATGGCATCCTGGCCTGCATCAGGAATGGTGTGGCCAGCAGGAGCAGGGAGGTCATTCTGCCCCTGTACTCTGCACTGGTTAGACCACACCTTGAGTACTGTGTTCAGTTCTGGGCCCCCCAGTTTAGAAGGGACATTGAGATGCTTGAGCGTGTCCAGAGAAGGGCGACGAGGCTGGTGAGAGGCCTCGAGCACAGCCCTACGAGGAGAGGCTGAGGGAGCTGGGATTGTTTAGCCTGGAGAAGAGGAGGCTCAGGGGTGACCTTATTGCTGTCTTCAACTACCTGAGGGGTGGTTGTAGCCAGGGGGAGGTTGCTCTCTTCTCTCAAGTGGCCAGCGCCAGAACAAGAGGACACAGCCTCAGGCTGCGCCGGGGGAAGTTTAGGCTCGAGGTGAGGAGAAAGTTCTTCACTGAGAGAGTCATTGGACACTGGAATGGGCTGCCCAGGGAGGTGGTGGAGTCGCCGTCCCTGGAGCTGTTCAAGGCAAGGTTGGACGTGGCACTTGGTGCCATGGTCTAGCCTTGAGCTCTGTGGTAAAGGGTTGGACTTGATGATCTGTGAGGTCTCTTCCAACCTTGGTGATACTCTGATACTGTGATACTGTGAAAGGACAGCTATCTTCCTTTGCTCCTTAACATTTTTCTTTTAAGAGATTTTACCTACTCACCTGGCAACGTAGTTGCTGGGTTAACTGGTGGCACAGAGGTAAGGGACTGACTGACTTGTGGTGGTAATAATGGAACTGTTGGAACACCTGGTGAAGCATACAGGAAAATAACATTAATTTTAAGCGTACAACACTTCAGCTTCCTTCCTCAAGGAGTACAAAGAATTGCTTACACATTAATTACTTTTTGCCTTAACCGGAAAAAGTGTTGATGAAGAAAACAGTATTCTAGATAATACACATCGTATTTGACTGAAGCCCTTTCCTACTATTTTGTGAGCAAGCAGGGCACAATTACAGTACTCTAGCCTCTGTTGCTAAGCAAACTTTGAGAAAGAGAGTATTTTATTCTCTTCTGCCTTCTAGTAAAATTGACAGAAACATCCATGAATGCAAAAAAACTCAAGACCCTATGCATTTCAGAAGTCAGTCACTTCCATACTGACCTGTACTGAGAACGTTACTGACAGCAGTTGAGGGTGAACTAATAGAAAGTCCTGAAAGACTCTGTTCAAGGCCTGCTGGCCCGGGGGGTAATGTGGCTGAGGGATTAACTGATGACAGCTGAACCTTATTGAAAGTCAAAAAAAGAAAGTTGCATCATTAGGGTTTGTTTCCACAAGAACAAACAGAACAAGAAAAGCACTTTAACATCACAATGCATTTTCACCAAGCCAAAGCGACTACAATTTACCTCTGTGAAGCCATCTTTGAGAGGACTGAGAGATGCATTAGGCAACTGTCCTGGGAGAGAAATTTTCTTTCCCTCTTCAAAGGGCCGTGTAGGTATCCTATGCAAATATCCATAACCGATGCCGCATCCTAGGCTTTTAAAATGCAAACATTTAAAAGTCAGTGAAGTGACTTTACAACTACATACTCCATAGGAAGCAACGACCCCAGCAGGGGTCAAAGTATGGTCTGTACAACTTTTCACTCCCCCTTCAAATGTCTCATTTTCTATGGAGAAATAATCAACACAAGACAACCAAAAGGAAATTACACAGCTTTTAGCAACAAATATTTAGCAAAAAATATACTTCACTGTTACTTAAACCAAGCAGCTCTATAACTTGGAATTCAAATTACAGTTGTTATTTGAAGTCCTCTGTTGTGGTTACAATGGAATATTTTAAGAATATCCTACAGCTTTAAAGTCTAATGCAGACAGAAACCATTGTACTTCACACATTTCCACGCTCATTCCTTTACCGTCTCCCCATTAGTAACTACATCTGAATTCCAAGTGAAGATGTAATTTATTATAGCTGAAATGCCTCTGACATTACAACACACTTTCCCTGTCTTTGTAGAAAACCTATGCAAGCAGCTTTTTGGCTAGTGCTCTAAGAAAGTTGGCCTATCCCCCTCTGTAGCATGTTGTCTCCTTACCTGCCTTCTCCGCCCCAAGCAGAATTTGGAGTAATCACCACTTCCCGACAATTGTCTGTGTCTGTGTTGTACACGTAAAGTTTTAATGGCTTTGCTTCATGTGTTTCAATAAGGGAAAAGAGATCTTCAGACTGAAAAAGGATAAAGATGAATAAGTGCCTTCTTGTCCTTATTTTATCATTTGACATTAGAAAATTCATCTTCAGAGCCCTTAACTTACTCTAACGGAACCCAGTAACTGTGACACGTTGCAGTCGTTGCACTGCTGCTGTTTTATCACAAAGCCAACTTTAAAATGTGCTTTGCCAGCATAACATGGAAAACATGGTCCAATAACAGATTTCAAACCTGCTCTTTGAAATATTAAAGTACAAAACAGTTTCTATCTGACTTAAAGAAGGGTTTCTTTCCAGAACTGCATTTAAGCACAAAGAAGAGGCATTATGTCAGGGCTCCTTCCTCTTAGCATTAGCTTACTTCCATTAGCACTGAACAGAGATAGAACTGGGGATGTTTCAAACTGCTCTGCTACTATTTTTTTTTTCAATCAAAATCTTATCTTTATGTACTTACCTCATTCATGACAGTATCTGCTCCAATGATATAGTCACTATGAGGTCTAAGTCCAGCTAATGCAGCAGGAGAATTTGGTTCCACTTCCTAGTTTTTAAGATGGAAAGTTACAAAACTCAACTGTCAGCATTGCAGAACAGTTAGGATATGCACTTTACACAAGTTCTGAGTCAGACAAACTGGTCAAGTTTTCAGCACAGTAAAATAGTCACTGAATTAGTGAAACAGTAGCTAGATGACAGTCGTGCTTGCTATCACTACAAGGATCCCTGAGTACTGATTTAAGTACAAGATTTGATAATATACTCACAGACACACATTTCTAATTCAAAAGCCTTTCCAAACAAAACCATCAACAAAGTGAAAACATAACAATTTGATCTCATGGCTTGTGTACCCCCTTGCAAGCTACTTTTCAATAAAAAGATTAATAGTTTAACAGTAAGCAACAGTAAGAAAAATAAACTTAAGTCCACACGTACCAAAACATGCCATACGTTTTCATTGGCCCCATCAAAGCTGCAGAAACGAATGCTCACGCCCAGCAGGCCTTGTCCACCCCACATGTTGCTAGGGGTCACTGATGTTTCTCTCAGTTCCAGTGTTTTACTGCTGTATACCAGCATTTTTACAGGTTTTTCAACATTTGCTTTCAGCAGATCCTTAAGAGTGTCATTGTCTTTATTCTGTGAACATTCAAAGAGCTTTGTTTAGTGTCTAACAGAGCAAGCATCCAGTTCTATAGCACTGCTCAACTCAAAAGTCCTGGAAAAGTTAAAGGTCCTATAAACACTGTGTACTGTCAGAATATGTGTCCACAGCTATTTGGTAATGAGTTTCCAGCCCCTTCATGATTCTAGAATATGACTTTGTGAAAAATTTGGGATTTCAAAGTAACAGTTTGTTGTCTTGTTACAGCTCTGCTTGAAAATGTTCTTGATTCCTGCCCAAATAACAGCTTTAGCAACCTGTTTTGACCAAAATGAATTTGCAAGCTCTCACACAAGCAGCTTTAGATAGAACTAGGGGGCATTAACACAAGCAGCTAGTGGTGGATCAGGACACAGTTCTGCGTTGGTGCAAAGAGCACATCTGTTTGCATCTTCATTCTCCAGCTAAAGCTTTGATAGAATTTTAACTACAGGGTGAAGGAAATTAATTTCTGATGCAGTTAGGCTTTCTCATTTTAAACTAATGAGAACTATGTTATTTAAATAACAAAAATGCATTAATCGGTAAGATTCTCAACACATGGTCTACATTCAGAGTTATAAAACAGCCACACTTACCAATCTTGAACCATTAATGGACACGATAAAATCAAAGAATGGCTCCAACCCAGCTCTATGTCCAGGTGAGTTTTCTTGTACCTAAAAAATTAAACAAGAATTTAGCAAGTATACACTAATGTTGATGCACAGATTAGAATTACATTTCTATTTGTGCAAAGTGTAGTTCTAGATAAAGTGTAGATGTTTATTCCAGTAAAGAAGATTACAAGAAAAGGACAAGCTTAATGAATTCTGAAAAAGCAGTATCTTGCCACTGAAGTACCAGTGTTGGACCCTGCTTTTTATCTTACACTTACTAGAGGAAAAGGCATCACATCTGTGTAAGCATGTATTGTTATCTCATGATTAAACATCACCTGCTGACATTCATGAGACATGAAGTGCATCTTTACAACCAGTGATTCACTAATACACCAACAAGATGCAAGGAAGGGATACCTGCAGTTAGGCAGCTCAAATAATTCAATCAAGGCTACAACGTGGATACACACTGCTCCCAGACACTTAAAGTATGCTTGTAATTCCAAATGGAGTAACTGAGAAGCATTTAGCCACTGCTGCTTTTCTCATTATTACATGCATTCAGTATTCATCTAGGTCAAGCTCATCGACATCTGGGATGTATAGATTTATTATTCTAATTAGATTATTTATAGTCTGGCCCAACCTGGTGAAGGGCCTGCAAGACTTTCCAACTTCTGAACCATCAGTTTGCAAAAAGTATATTCAGATATCAAACACTTCATGTGTTTGATTCATAACAATCTTAGAAGCAAACCATTCACAGATGTTTAAGTGGTCATGTAAAAACTACCAGGAAGCTGTATCTAAAAGAAATCAAGCTCTCAGTTCCATCAATCATACATGCACCTCAGAAACCTGTAGCTGCATCCCTCTGTCATCTCCCCATTCTGGAACACACAGGTTCAGCCACAAAAGGTTGGTCAAACATGACTTGCCCTTGACAAAACCATGTTGACTACTCCTAATGACTCTCCTTTTCTTGATATGCCTAAGGACAGCACCAAGGATGAGCTGCTCCATTACTTCTCCAGGGATGGAGGTGAGGGTAACCATTCTGTAGTTACCTTCTTACCCTTTTTGAAGACTGGAGTGACATTTGCCTTCCTCCACCCTCCAGGTACCTCTCCTGTCTGCCATGACTTACCAAAGGGGGTGGAGACTGGTCTAGCAATCACCTCTGCCAGCTCACTCAGCACCCATGGGTGCATGCCACCAGGACCCATGACTTATAGAAGTCCAGATGACTTAACTGTTCCCTAACCTAGTCCTCAGTAACCGAGAAAAACTCCTTAGTCATGTCTTCCTCTGGTGCCTGAGGGGTCTGGTGCTCCTGAAGACAGTCTCCAGCAGTACAGATCACACTGACCTCAGACAGTTTTTAATGTCATACCACCTTAATTTCAGCCAGCTACCTGCACAGTTCACCATCATGCAGTACCAAACGCACAGCACAGCTCTCTGCTCAAAGCTCTGTGGGTGCAATTCTCTTCCAGGAACCACAGTTCACAGTAATGAAGAATGGCAACCAGAGACCATATGAAATACAAGGACACAAAGACCTTCTTCATAATGATTAAAATAAAGATTCCATGGACACATGCATGAACTTCTGGCATCCTGAGAATCTGGCTTTGTGCAGCTTTACTGTATGCCCCAAGCAGGTATTCAGAAACTTACCCTTGTAATTAAATAAGGACTGAGAAATAATCAAATAATATCATTTACAACAGATGCCACTGCAGGCGAGATACCATTCATGACAGCTTGGGAAGTCTAATTTTCTCAAAGCCAGCTGTTATTTCAGACACGTAAGTTACAGACGCCCGTGGGTGAATGCCATGACTTTATAACAGCAGAGGAAAGAAACACAGTGGAATAGACTACCTGGAGCAGCTGTGTGACTGCCACCTCTGGAGCTCATTACAAACAAGTCAGAAAATCTCTATCAAGAATGCTGAATGTCAGAAAGCAGAGAAGAGCTGTATGACACTTCCAACTTCATACAACACTGCAGGACTTCAGTTTTTCATTGAGACGACAGTAGGGCTGCTGAGCATAGATTACATGCTAATCATTTCACTCTTAATTCACCATTAAGAATTAAATAGGGTGAAAGTTTCAAGGTGAAGACACCAATTTTAATACACATTACTAGAAAGGCTTATTTTTTTGGTAACTACATGAAGTTTCTCTCTGCTTAACACACTTCACAACACTATCATTCTATGCTTATACCTATTATAATATATAATGTACATTATACATCCTAGTAAGGCTGCTCAGAAACACAATGGTCACAAATCTAAGCCTCAAATGAGCACTGCTAATGTAACTGAAATTAGGTATGGAAACCCCAATTTTCAGAGGCAGATGAAGGCTCTCATCATTTTCCAAAGTGAGATAACTTAAAATATCCACTTAAATTTTCAGATGCTTAGCTTCAAGCACTACATACACAATGTTCAAAGAGCAAAAGCTTTGAAGTCTTTTTTTTTTCCCCCCAATGTAAGAAATGCTTCCTAACATTCACTTTATTGTCAACAAAACACTCTTCCACTCACTCTGTAGCTGGTAATAAAATTCCATTATGTATTGTGTATAAGCAATTCTTGTTAGGTCTGACAGAATCTGTTTTATTTGATTTCTGTCAGCTACTAACACATTACATGGTGTAACAATACCGAATTTCTTTATGAAATACCCAGTTTTCAAGAGAAAAAGCTTTATATGCTTTTTGTAATAAAATTAATTCCCTGTATACAGCATCAAATTTTAACACAGAGAATGCAACTTGAGTTTTTAAAATGGGAGCCTCCCTTTAAAATTAAGTCAGCTCTTTATGGCAACATGCTTCTATCTCTACTACAGCAAACTGAGGCATTCATGTAAAAAGTTAGGAATTTAAACTTTGTGCACTACTCTTCAGCATCTCTCAGGGAGAACAGCACAGAGTAGTATTCAAATCTCTCATGGACAAAATGTCTTATATAAAATCACAGAATTGTTTAGGTTGAAAAAGACCTTTAAGATCATCAGGTCCAACTGTAAACCCAGCATTGCAAAGCTCACCACATGAAACCATGTCCTTGTCTTTTAAACACCTCCAGGGATGGTGACTCAACTACTTCCCTGGGCAGCTCATTTCAAGGCTTGACAACATTTTGAAAAAGGAATTTTTCGTAAGAGAATAGAATAGAATCAACCAGGTTGGAAGAGATCTCCAAGATCAGCCAGTCCAACCTAGCACCCAGCCCTGGCCAGTCAACTAGACCATGGCACTAAGTGCCCCATCCAGTCTTTTCTTGAACACCCCCAGGGACAGTGACTCCACCACCTCCCTGGGCAGCCCATTCCAATGCCAATCACTCTCTCTGGCAAGAACTTCCTCCTAACATCCAGCCTAGATCTCCCTCGGCACAACTTGAGGCTGTGTTCCCTTGTTCTGTTGCTGGTTGTCTGGCAGAAGAGACCAACCCCCACCTGGCTACAGCCTCCCTTCAGGTAGTTGCAGACAGCAATGAGGTCACCCCCGAGCCTCCTCTTCTCCAGGATAAACATCCCCAGCTCCCTCAGCCTCTCCTCATAGGGTTTGTGTTCCAGGCCCCTCACCAGCCTTGTTGCCCTCCTCTGGACACGTTTCAGCATCTCAACATCTCTCTTGAATTGAGGAGCCCAGAACCGGACACAGTACTCAAGGTGTGGCCTGACCAGTGTTGAGTACAGGGGCAGAATAACCTCCCTTGTCCTACTGGCTACACTGTTCCTGATGCAAGCCAGGATGCCACTGGCTCTCTTGGCCACCTGGGCATATTCAACCCAAACCTACTTGGGCACAACTCAAGGCCATTTTCTCTTATCACTATGTCACTTCTCTCAGGAGAAGAGAATGACACCCACCTCACTACAACCTCCTTTCACATAGTTGTAGAGAGTTCTCTTCTGAGCCTCCTTTTCTCCAGACTAACAACCCCAGCTCACTCAGCCACTCATAAGACTTGTGCTCTTAGTCCTTCATCAGCTTCTGGACATGCTCCTGCACCTCTAGGTTCTCATGCAATGAGTGGCCTAAAACTGAACACAGTACTCACAGCGTGGCCTCACAGGAGCCAAGCAAGCCAAGCACAGCAGACAATCACTATTTCTGGTACAAACCAGGATACTACTGGCTTCTTGGTCACTTGGCCACACTGCTGACTCATATTCAGCCAGCTGTCAAACAACACCCAGAGGTCCTTTTCTACCAGGCAGCTTTCCAGTCACTCTTCCCCAAGCCTGTAGCATTGCCTGGGGTTGTTGTTCCATCATCCCTTACTTGAAATTGTCAAGTCACTACAACAACCTGGACAAACTATAGCAGTTTCACATTTCTGAACAAGAAAGATACCAAATTTTTTTCCTTTGTTTTGAAGAACAGAATCAGACACATACTGAGCAACTCAGAGAGTCAGGCAGTTCCTCTAATCAGACATAAAACTTAACCTTAAGGGAAGCTTACAGAGGAGAAAAGCAGTGAAGACAACTGTTAGAGGTAGATAGCATGGCATGCTACCAGAATGGGAGGTACTAGTTAACATAATGACTTGAGTACATGTACCAGTAAATAAAGTTTAACAGTAAAAGCACATATGATCAATAAAAATGTATTCCAGAGAATCATTTCCAACTAATGACTGATTATTAGGTCTACCTATGAAGAGACTGTGGCAACAGAAGAGTTTATAACTTTTCCTTAAAAGAGAAGGCTACATTTCAACGTCTAGAAATTTCAACAGTGTGACCCACAGCAACCTTTCCTGTCAACAATGCACATGCTGAAACTGCTTTCCCTCAACAGTGCTTCAGTCCTGGAGTGTTCCTATTTCCTGTTACAAGTGCACTGACAATAAAGCTCACAATGAAAGCACTACCGCAGTGAATATTAACAGGAGCAGCCAAAAATACTTACCCGCAAAAATTACATCAGAAATAACAGTATTCTCCTGATCCTATCTGAAGCATGCAGAGGAAGAAACTTGCTACCCATTCTGTAGTGAAGCAATGTGTACAGTCTAAAAGTTGGAAGTGTAAGAAACCTGTGACTTGTCACAGTCTCAGTTTGCTCATTTCTCTGGCAACTTGTACTTGGCTGCTGTGGTCATTCTGAACAACACAAACTCATTTGTTTCATGGCCTTTTAACACCTTTTCCATCATCTGCCCTATCCAATTTCTTACTATATTTTTTTTTCTCACATTTCTGTAGTTTTCCACCAGCTAATGAAATCTCAAACCCAGCCATTCTATGCTATTTACAGAAATTTGGTATTATCAAAGAAGTCAAACCTTATCTGAATTAGATCTAAAAGACAGATGCTGTTTTCCTTTTGCCATTTTCTTTCTCTCTGATTAAAATACAGAGCTTGAAAAGAAAGTCTTTAGATAATCTCAACTCAAAATAGCAGTACTGCTCAATGTGATGGTTTGGGTGTTACCCNAGCAAAGTGGATTAATTAAAGAAACGGCAGAGAGGCTACAGAGAGAGGGGATGCAGCTTGGAGATCCCCAGCAGAAATGCCTTTATGTTTTGATTCTTATTCTTACATCTGTCAGCAAGCCTATGAGGGAAGTAGACATCACCATTGTTTTCCTTCCACAGCCTGTAATCTAATTCTTCTCACCAAAACATTCTAGCTTGCTTCAAACTAGCACACTCAAGTTCAAGCTCTATCAAAGGCCATGCAGACAGAGCATCCACACAAAGCTCCACAAAGCCAAATAAGAGTGTGTAATGACCTTACTATAGAATTCCAACTGGCAAATTAAACTAGGAAAATCTCCAGAAGAAAATTCCAGTCATTTGTATGACACGTGTATTTTAATATTATTCAAAGTATGACTGTGAAATGTCAGATTTTTTCTCTACTCTGAATCTATACTGCCAACTATGTACAAGCAGAGGCCTAATTCTTGTTAGACTAGGATCATGATGCTGTTTAACATGCCCATCCACAATAAAAAACACACCTCTCTCCTTGTTATGGCATCTGAAGATATCACCAAGAAGACAAAGCAGTGAAAAACAGAGACATCAGACTAAGACAACGGGCAGGTCCTTTCCTGCATTTAACATAAACATGGCTGTCTTCTGAGAAACCAGCTTCCTTAACATTCATCTACCAATTACATTTACAAAGACTGGCAATCAAATACCTTCACTTCAAGTCACAGCAACACTGCAACCAAAAAGCACCTAAATGAAAAAGGTATCAGATCCAAGCAGCGTTACGAGAAAAAAGAAATTACACTTGATTAAAAAAATTGCATCTGAGTTATTAATCTGCTTCAGTTAAATGGTATTATGATGAATTCAACATAATTGATAGTCTAACTGCAGAGCAGTTACTGATTTTATAACCCTCAAAAGCAAAAAGCACGTGATAGTTATATTATAGAGAACTAAAAAGTCCACCACTTTTCCCACACTTCAAAAAGTTGGGGCTTTTTTTGAGAGGAAGATAAAGAGAACTGTTATATACTACTAACATCACACTGATCTACATTAGTAATACGAAAAGGGAAAGAAACAAACAAACAAACAAGATACCATTATGACTTTAGCCTGTATGTAAATGTTAACATTGGGTTTGATCAGAACTTAAATGTTTGCCTCTAAAAGCACTACAGCAGCATTTTAGAACACTTGAAAGATGATCTCCGTTCTGTTTTCGCCATGGTATTCTATGTACAGCTGTAGCTCACTGCTAGCAAGCTAGAACAAGTAAGGAAGTACTAATTAATATTATTCATAAGAAACAAGGTGGCGTGCTTTTTCACATGCCTAAAATAGGGGGCTAGCTCTAGACAGAGTTGATCCAGTAAAGTCCAATGTCAACACAAAGCTAGCCCAGCGCACTGCCTATGGTAAGGCTACTCATTATCTACAGTAGCAAAAGTGCTGCGGCATGGGCAAGGCTATTAGCAACTCCATCAAAGTTACTGTATCATCCAGTACATCAGATACAAGGACAGGACCACTGAAAGGCGGCTCATGAGACCTTCGAGGCAGCCTGCCAAAATATTTTGTGGCACACAAACCCAAAATTCTGTGTCTGCAGTGTCTACAAAAACTATGCAAATACAAAAAATAGCAGTATAGCCTTCACTATGAATGTACCTCTGGCAGCTGTAATGTCTGTTATTTGAATACCTTGATCCCCCAGAATCACAGAATAATGGTTGGAAGGGACCTCTGGAGATCATCTAGTCCAACCCCTCCACCAGAGCAGGTTCACTTACAGCAGGCTGCACAGGAGAGCATCCAGGCTGGCTTTGAATGACTCGAGAGAGCCCACTACCTCTTTAGGCAGTGATCAACCATCCTTCAACATAAAGAACTGTCTTCTCTCATGTTTAGACAGAACTTCTACTGCTCAAGGCTGTGCCCATTATCTCGTCCTGTTACTAGGCACCACTGAAACAAGGCTGGTCCCATCCCCTTGACACCCACTCTTTAAGTATTTATAAGTAAGACCCTACCTCAGTCTTCTTCTCTCCAGACTGAAAAGCCACAAGTCCTTCAGACTTTCTTCATAACAAACATGTTCCAGTCCCCTAATCATCTTTGTAGCCCTTTGCTGTACCTTCTCAAGCAGTTCCCCATCCTTCTTCAACTGGGGAGCCCAGAAATGAAGACAATACCACAGATGAGATCTCACCAGGACAGAGTAAAGACAGAGGAGACTCTTCCTCTTCTTGATGCATTCAAGGATACCATTAGCCTTCCTAGCCACAAGGGCACATTGTCGGCTCACAGTGAATTTCTTCTCCACCTGGACCCCCAGGCGTTTTTCCCCACAGAGTTGCTTTCCAGCAGGACAGACAACTTGCACTGATACATAGGATTACTTCTCTTTTGTGCAGCACCCTTGCCCTTGCTGAGCTTGATAAGGCTACTCTCTGCCCAACTCTCCCGCCTGTCTAGGTCACGCTGGAGAGAAGCACAGCTTCCTCTGGTGTGTCAGCCACCCCTCCCTGCTGTGTCAAGCAGCTACAGCTCAGATCAAGAGAACTCCTAACGTATTATCCAATACAGGCACCTAGAGGGCTGCAGTTCTTAAACCACTCTCAATGTGTGCATGCTAGCGTGCTAACGGCAGTTCCTAGACAAGAAGTTACGTTACTGTCAAAGGCTTCACAAAAAGCAGCATCACCTTCCTGTCCCGCTCACAAACCGAAGCGCAGACAGCGCAACTTGACAGCGCAGTCCGGGCCACCCAGACCTCTCCTGACGACGAGGCGGCTCAGAGCCGCCCGGCCTAACGCCGCGGGCCGGGACACGGCGCAGGCCGTTGCAGCTCCGTGTTAGGAGGCTAAGTCCCGGGCGAAGGCAGCACGGAGCCGAGTCCCGCTCAGAGAAGGGGGCGGCAGCTACCCAGAGCCGCCGGGAAAGGTAGCTGGCAGCGCGGGCCCCGCCGCAGACTCCACCGGCGTACAAGCCGCGGCGGAGCCCCAGCCATGCGCGCCAGAGTCCCGGCAGCTGCCCAAGAGCCTCCCCGCCTAGCGGGAAACGCTGTGAGGCCGCCCGGCTCGGGGGGCTCCTTGGGCCGCTCGAGCGCAGATCCGTCGAGAGGGAGGCCGCCGGGCCCAAGGGCCCCTACCAGCATAATGGCACGCCCGGGGAGCAAGCCCGCCGCCCTTACCCGCAAGACGTGGTAGCCCTCGGTACCCCCACCGGGGATCTCGATGCTCTGCGAGGAGCCCATGGCTGGGGGCGGCGGCGCTGCTCCCCGCACAAAGCCCCGCTCACCAGGGACGTGGCACTCACTCCCTCCGCCCCCCGCCCGCCCGGCTCCGGAGGGCCGGGCCACGGCACTCACGGGGCATGCCGGGAAGCGCGCCGCAGCTCCCCCTGCCGGGGACCCCAGCAGCCGGGAGGAGGCGGAGGAAGTGGTATGGTGGACGCCCTAGGACACACCTCACCCGTTCAACCCCAGGAAGCGAAGGCAGTACGGTGGCCGCTACAGACCATGTCTCTCCAGTTTGTCTTCGGCTGCGCGGTGCCCCCCCTGGCGGCTGAGAGCGGCACTGCCGTAAGCACCTCTACCTGCCCTAACTCTCAGGGGGGCGGAACAGCGGTGGTGCCAGGCACGGACAGGTAATTGATGTATCTTAATGCTATGTAATTAACGTATAGTAAATGGGTGCACAGACCACAGGGCAGACTGGGTTATGTCATACCTTCTCCTGCTTTCTCTAGTGCTGCAGCTCTCTGTGGAGTTACAGGCGAACCTGCAGCCCTGGCGAGCTCGGGACAGCATCAAACCCACACTTCAGGCACAGGGAGAGGCCTCGGGATGCCCGGGAGCACGTGGCACCCTCTGGCAGCTGGATCCGAGTGGAAGCATTGGTATAGAGCAGCCTGGAAGAGCCGCATTGCCCCAGAGCAGGATTTTGAATCGGCCTGCATCAGGGCCAGCATCTCCCTGGGCAAAGCCCCATTGCAGAGATCTGCTCTGCAGCTACTCTTCGCAGGCACGCCGTGATCTGGGGAAGAGCACCATGTGCCTGGCTCTAAAATGCTGCTTGAGCTAACCTCATTGCCGCAGCACTGCGGGAAGAGGTGGGCAGTGGTTTGTCAGGAAGTGTGAAGAGCCTAAGGGTCACTCTTGTGCTTGGAAGTCCCTAGATGAAGATTTTTGCACAACCTGCCCATGCAAACCAGTGCCTGCTGGTCTGGTACTACAGATCTCCAGAGAGAAGTGACCTCTTTAATCATAGAATGGTTTAGGTTGGAAGGGACCTCAAGGATCATCCAGCTCCAACCCCCTGCCATAGGCAGGGACACCTCCCACTAGAGCAGGCTGCTCAAGGCCTCATCCAGCCTAGCTTTAAACACCTCCAAGGAGGAAGCATCCACAACCTCCCTGGGCAACCTGTTCCAGTGTCTCACCACCCTCACTGTAAAGAACTTCCTCCTAACATCCAGTCGGAATCTCCCCTCTTCCAGTTTAAACCCATTCCCCCTCGTCCTAACATTGCTAGACCTTGTAAATAGTCCCTCCCCAGCTTTCCTGTAGGCTCCCTTCAGATACTGGAAAGCCACTATAAGGTCTCCTCACTGCCACTGGTCAGTTCAGTACTGCAGAAAGAGCAATTTAACTGAAACACAATTGTAAAGATCTTCAGTTAAGCACAGAAAGGAAGCTCGAATTAGCACATCTCACTTCTTTTGGATTAACTTGCCTCTGTATCATCATAGCATTTTACCAGTTAATATTAAAGGTACTAAAAGTACTAAAGTACTGCAGTGCACTGTGCTTCAGATTTACCCCAGTGCTGCCTGTAGAGATGACCAACCTCCCCCTCCCATCCTTGGCCACCTCACCATGGCCAAGTGTTCCTACTGGAGTGGCCAGCCAGTGTTTATCCAGGCAGGCATGACCAGTTTTGGACTGCACACCAGTTCAGGCATGCTTACATCCTTACACAGTGTCTCTCTCTCCTCACCATTACAAGAAAGAGTTAACTGTGGAGTAACCAGAGGCAGTAATACAAAGTAAGAAGACAAAGTGAATAATACGCAGATCAAGAATATCTTACAAGAATTTCTGTACTCTTGATGTGCTACGAGAAGTAGGTTACAGTGTGCTGACAAAGTCAGTCATAAAAAACAACTTAAGCAAGTCTTATGCTTCTATGCACATGCCATTCAGGATGAAAATCCCAGCCATATTAATTTCCTTCTTGTTATTAGAGGTCCATGATGGACAGAAGTATAACAGTGTGGTTCAGGCACAGAAGCTGTGGTTCACTGCTCTTTTATCCAAATTTTCCTAAAGGGTCTGTAGGTGGTGGCAAAGTGGCACAGTGCTGGGTTCCCTCTCTTCTGGGAGAGTGGCTCCTGTATGACACCTCTTCCTATGCTGCTAGGTGGATGCTGTCAGGTCTGTGAATTGCTTGTAGGCTTTCTGTGGCCATGAGGCAGATGCTAGCCAGCTGTTCTCCTGGCTGACTGGCTCTGTGATGCCAGCCCCTCCTTTGTTGAGAACAAATTGATGGGTGAAAACTTTTGTTTTGTGAACACTTCTCTAAGGTACATTCAATTCCGTTACTTTGGCTTTAGACTGGAAGATCCTTGGGTTAATACTGTTGTGTTAAGAGAGCAAAACATAACAACAAAACCCACCACAAAACCTCCAACCAACCAAAAACCCAACCCAAACAACCCCACACAACTCAAACAACATTGCAGGAGGTTCCTTCTCTCCCCCCAAAAAGTCCCATAAAGTTCAGAGCATTTTCAGACCACACAGTGAATTTCAGTGACAATTTTGTTTCCCCTGAGATTATGAAGAGTGATTGGTACTGGAGCTGATAAAGTTTTCATTAATGGCAGGCATTTTCTACTCAGATTTTACGTTGTGTCAAATGTAACACTTGTACATGTGCTTCGATGAAGACACTCCTCACTTCAGCATGTTGCATACCTCATCCTTATAAAGTTGTCAACAGATGTTTCTGCAGCGTGAGCGCTGTGTTGCGGTGAACCACACTGTGAAATACCTCATAGAGGCCCTTTCCCATGTCATTAAAGGCCATAAAGTAAAGCTCTTAACTCTGATTTCACAGAATCATAGAATCAACCAGGTTGGAATAGACCTCCATGATCATGACATCCCAAACTCAGTACCACCAGAACAAAAAGGAGTTACAGTGTTTTGCCACTGAAAAGTTGCCATTTTGATCAGTATGTGCTTGAAACTCCCAGATGTGAATACTGGTGTTTCACACACTTCCATCTGGCCTCAGAATAGAATCGTAGAATCAACCAAGTTGGAAGAGACCTCCAAGATCATCCAGTCCAACCTAGCACCCAGCCCTATCCAGTCAACTAGACCATGGCACTAAGTGCCTCATCCAGGCTTTTCTTGAACACCTCCAGGCATGGCAACTCCACCACCTCCCTGGGCAGCCCATTCCAATGCCAATCACTTCCTCTGTGAACTTCCTCCTTACATCCAGCCTATACCTCCCCCACCACAACTTGAGACTGTGTCCCCTTGTTCTGTTGCTGGTTGCTTGGCAGAAGAGGCCAACCCCCACCTGGCTACAGCCTCCCTTCAGGTAATATCACATAAACAGACTTAAAGGTGTCATTGGCCAGATTGCACATCACTGATTTTATGAGCTTAACCTCTAATTATCCAGTTCCCAGCAAGTGGCAAAGCCAAAACCACTACGTAGAAAGTGAAAAAAGTCTGTGCCACTGGCAGTAACACTTCTGTGGATGAATTCTGCTTCTGCAACCATTTAGACTTGCCTGAGGGGCAATTTGCAGCAGCTGCTGCATCTAGCTGTTTGTGAAAGGGAATACAAATTGTGTCTATTCTGGCTATGGTTGCAGGAGTGAAAGGTCATCAGAGGAGGAAAGCTTTTCATGTTTCCTAGAGGTGCTAGTAGGGAAACAAGGTGACAGATTTTGCAGCTCCATGAGTTTGCTCAGACAGAACAGTACTGTTGCACAATAATCAGTTTGTCTTATTCTAACAGAAACAAATAAATTCTATTGCCTTCTTCCTGAGGAGATCTGTAAAAGTTACATATCTGCATGTGGGAAACCCATTTTTTGGGCAGCCATATTTTTTTATTAATCATAGAGTCATAGAATCAACCTGTTTGGAAGAGACCTCCAAGATCATCCAGTCCAACCTATCACCCAGGCCTATCCAATCACCCAGACCATGGCACTAAGTGCCCCATCCAGTCTTTTTGCTGAAAGACTTTGAGATGTTTGGTTTTTTATTTAGGAACACTTGCCTTACCTTGCATCTGAACTTTACATCAAGATGCCATCAGCCCTTCTGGGCTGATTCCACCTCAGTGTGCTAGTTTGAGGCTAACAGGACTATTTTAATGAGGAAAAAATAGATTGCAGGCTGTGAAAAGGAAACAATGGTGATGTCTACTTCACTCATAGGCTTGCTGAGACGTATAAAAACAAGAACACAAAACATAGGCAAGACAGTGGAAGACAGTGTCAGTGCATGTATGTGTGCCTCTGTCACAAGTGGGGCCCTGGGCTGCCTCTGTGTAACTAATCCTTCTGCTTTCTAGCCCCCCTTGCCGATCCTCCAACCTCACCTTGCACATAAGGCAAACTCTGGGATAATGTAGCGTATTGGAAATTAATAATCAGATGTGAATTATTATTATCGATTTCTCTATGAATATTAATTTTATTATTGATATTTAAAAATCCAGGAAAATTCCCTGAGATTCTTTGGATTTTCGGTGGACAGGAAGTAGTTGCACCAAAGGTATTTATAAACACAGAATTAAACAGTTTAAACAATCAGAACTTGGAAAAGTAGGAACTTGAAAACACGAAAAGTTATAACTATGCTTATGGAGACTTAGCATTAACTCACAGTATCACAGTATCACCAAGGTTGGAAGAGACCTCACAGATCATCAAGTCCAACCCTTTACCACAGAGCTCAAGGCTAGACCATGGCACCAAGTGCCACGTCCAATCCTGCCTTGAACAGCTCCAGGGACGGCGACTCCACCACCTCCCTGGGCAGCCCATTCCAGTGGCCAATGACTCTCTCAGTGAAGAACTTTCTCCTCACCTCGAGCCTAAACTTCCCCTGGCGCAGCCTGAGGCTGTGTCCTCTCGTTCTGGCGCTGGCCACCTGAGAGAAGAGAGCAACCTCCCCCTGGCCACAACCACCCCTCAGGTAGTTGTAGACAGCAATAAGGTCACCCCTGAGCCTCCTCTTCTCCAGGCTAAACAATCCCAGCTCCCTCAGCCTCTCCTCGTAGGGCTGTGCTCGAGGCCTCTCACCAGCCTCGTCGCCCTTCTCTGGACACGCTCAAGCATCTCAATGTCCCTTCTAAACTGGGGGGCCCAGAACTGAACACAGTACTCAAGGTGTGGTCTAACCAGTGCAGAGTACAGGGGCAGAATGACCTCCCTGCTCCTGCTGACCACACCATTCCTGATGCAGGCCAGGATGCCATTGGCTCTCTTGGCCACCTGGGCACACTGCTGGCTCATGTTCAGGCGGGTATCAATCAGCACCCCCAGATCCCTCTCTGTCTGGCTGCTCTCCAGCCACTCTGACCCCAGCCTGTATCTCTGCATGGGGTTGTTGTGGCCAAAGTGCAGCACCCTGCACTTGGAGCTATTGAATGCCATCCCATTGGACTCTGCCCATCTGTCCAGGCGGTCAAGGTCCCGCTGCAGAGCCCTTCTGCCCTCCAACTCAGTCACATCTGCCCCCAGCTTAGTGTCATCTGCAAACTTGCTGATGACTGACTCGATGCCCTCATCCAGATCATCTATGAAGATGTTAAAGAGGATGGGGCCCAGCACTGATCCCTGAGGGACACCACTAGTGACTGGCCACCAGCTGGATGTGACACCATTCACCACCACTCTCTGGGCTCGGCCCTCCAGCCAGTTCCTAACCCAGCATAGAGTGTTACCATCCAAGCCGCGGACTGACATCTTAGCCAGCAGTTTGCTGTGGGGAAGTCAGTGTCAAAGGCCTTGCTGAAGTCCAGACATATGTACTCAGGGTGCTTCAGTCCCTAAGTAAGACTCCTTTACAAAGATGCTTTCAATACTCACGATAACGATCTTGAGGTAAAATACAAAATATTCCAGGCAGAATGATGGAGAACTGAGATGCTGCTGCTGCTGCTGCTGCATACAGGTGGCTGCCTTGATTCCCAATTAACGAGCTGCAAATGAAAGGCAGAAAGGTGCTGGTTTCTAAATCACCCCCCATTAAGTGCTTCATTTTGAAAACCAAAGTGGCCAATAGGCACTAGCTGCATGGCACTAGCCAATGAATTCAAAGCTTCG